>PVLA01006883.1:38768-115283 GCA_004027455.1 Hydrochoerus hydrochaeris | reverse complement strand
CCATGAGCTCTCCCATTTCTCTCACATTATTCACAGAAGGCAAAACCCCACAATCAGTCCTCACAAAGGGGTTATCTAGAGGGCCTCCAGCAACCCCCCTGGAGTCTCCACCCTCGACTCCATATTGAGCATTACATAAAAACATACACATGTGAACTACACAAATTACAATTATCAGTACAAAACATTCCAAGATCCCGCGCCCAATTCCCACATGCGATGTCCTTTTCCTGGAGAAGCAATTGTCACAAGGCGTGGATGGAATAGGACACGGCATGGACAGAAAAGGGCGCCACATATATATATATATATATATATATATATATATATATATATATATATATATATAACTGTACTTGTATCTTGAATACTTCATAGGTCATCTGAAGCGAGTGTATGTTGGGTGTCTTGTGGTTGTGTGATGTTCACACACACAGCAAACCCCAGAGGTCATCAGAAAGCCCTCAACCCCCAGATTCCTGCTCTGCACATCCTACCTATGTCTGTGGTTCCACATCCCCCCCTCCTGGTCCTGAGAGCCTCTTCAGAAGGTTTATGTCTGGTCTTGCTTGGTAATTTTCTCATTGCGTATCTGGCACAGTAATACATGGCAGTGTCCTCGGTTCTCAGGCTGCTCATTTGCAGATACAGTGTGTTCTTGCCATTCTCTTTGGAGATGGTGAATAGACCCTTCATGTAGTTTGCATAGTTTATATTACTACTATCAACACTGTTGTATGAGATTCACTCCAGCCCCTTCCCTGGAGCCAGGCGGATCCATTCCATGTAGTAACTACTGAAGGTGAATCCCGAGACCATGCAGGAGAATCTGAGTGAACCCCAGGCTGCACCAAGCCTCCAATGGACTCCATCAGTTGCTCCTCTCACAGGACACCTGCAAACAAGAAACATTCTTTTCAGGAAACTGTCACACGCATTCACTTTGCATCCCAGTCATGTCACACACTCCATGTCTCTGTTTTTATGAATTGCCTTTTAAAATAGCAAAAGGAAAACCCAGCTGAGTGCCAGCTCCATGGTGAGCCATCTGTGCAGTCCTGATTACTGAGTGGAAACATTTGGACACCCAGGGCTGGGCTCCTCAAGAGATCTTCAGGGTTGGCAGGCTTTCATCAGCATGGGGGGGCCCTATTTGCATGGCATCCTGTATATATGGACAGTTCTGTGATGGAAGCTTCAGAGAGGGAGGGTCGCAAGCATGGAAGTGCTTTGGAAGGTGTTTTGGAATAGCTCTAATACTGTAGAACACATGGTATGTTCCTAAGTGGACAGACCTCATCTCATTTTTCTTATTCTTACCAATATACAATTAATTGGATTTGGTAAGTTTACAAGTTCATAACTGAGTACATAGAGTGAGAAGCCTAATGTCCTATGAGATGTGCTATAACAGGTAAAAGACATCCAATGTACTTGGTCTTATAATACTTCCTATAGAACTCAATAGCTTGCTGAGAAATCCCAACACAGAGGGTACATGCTTCGTGACAATTGTCTATTGTTTTCTCCTAATGAGAGAATATGACAGCACCATTTTGTATTCTATTATATTCATAAATGTGTATACAAAAATCTTTTTCAAAAATATGTTCAAGGAATAGACATCTTTTCTTACCTGTGGTAAGAAATTATTCAAAAATATATATTTATTGTATAAATTATACAAATATATATATATGATGTTTAATGATGAATATGTAATATGCTTCTTGACACAATTATACAAATAGTTAAATATTTACAAAACCATCCCTATTTTCAAGATACCTAATGTATGTACTCATACATTCTCTCATTTTCCATAAAACTCCTTTCCTGTAAATACTTTTATTCCATTCTTTCCTAAACTGAAACATTTATTACTACATATGACAGTGCCTCCTTATGGTGACAAAAATAGCAGATTACTTGTGCATGAAGACCGTAACAACTGTGTATTCCAAAACATCTATGTCCATAAGAGTCACAGTCTTTCTTCCAGAATATGCATATTGCTGCAGCCCTGTCACAGGAGGTCACTTGAAGGGAATGAGAAAATACAGGCATAAGCATATTCTGTCAACACCAAAATCCCTTCCATTCTCTGCAGTCTGGAGACCACACCTGTAAACTGGAGAGGGAGCACTGTACACTCTGCACAGTGGAAGTGAAGCTAAAACAGAGGGAAAACTCAGGCACTAATCGTTGTGAGACCCTCAGTCCAAAGCCTCCTTCACTGCACCGCCTTTGGGTTGCTCATGGTTCCCTGTAGATCCCCAGGTCTGTGTGCTGGATCAGAGCTTTCCCAACAGGTCCCTGGCCTCTTGCAGTTTCTTCTTTTTTCTGTGCACCTGTTGCTGATCCTGAGAGCCCTCTGCTGGTCCAAAACACCCTGTACATAGCTTTGTGCCTGGGCTCACACTTAGACCCCCTCAGCAAATGTATTGCACAGTACAATACAGTTGTGTTTTCTGTGGATGCTGAGGACAGTTTCTCATAGAAGTGATTGTTAGCTGTGTCTTTAGTGATGATAAATTGTCAGGGATGAATGATAAGTTGTGCCTCCATTATTACCATCCTGTTAAAACCATTACATTTCCTGCCTGGGGACTGAAGGAACCAAACCCAGTGGCAACGTCATACATCTGTGCTAACAAGACAATCTGTGGTTGAAAGACAGGGACTGAGAGGGCTTCAATAGACCAATTTGGTCTCTTGCAGCAGCAGCTGAGATACGACTGTGGGAGAACAGGGTGAGTCCTGAGATCAGAGGCAGAATCTCCATATCATCCTTTCTGTTTTCCTACAATCACATATGGGAGCCACCACCAGAAAGATAAGGAACCATCTTTATTCTATGTTCTGGAAGGCTAACTTTACAAATCACTGAGGACATCTTAAACATTGTGATACAAAACAATTTAAGGCAATGTGCAATATGAGGTTATCTGGTAGCTCGAAAATCATTTGCATCTATGATGCAGTCTTGCACATGAAGATCAGAAGGAGATAGAGGAAGGACAAATTTTTGTCTTTGCCTCTGAGTGGAGGATGCTGACTGAGCCCTCTAGGAACTGAGCGATGTTACTGGATTCCATTGCTCAACGCCCATACCTCCTACTCCAGGACAGGACATGTAATGGAAGAGCTGGTCAGGGAGCTGGCTGTGTTTGCAGATGAAGGAAAACTTTAGGAATAGGAAAACCAGCACACAGGTGCCAAAGGTAAAAGGACAGTGAGGTGCACACAGCACATGTGCATAGGCACATGGGTATAACACACAGCATCTATTCATATCTATTTCAGGTTCCTTGCTCAAATCAATTGGATTTCTCCATACTCCACTTGCTCATTCAATAATTGGTGTAATGCAAGATTTTGAGACTAATAACACATTGTTAGTATCTCAGTGAAGTGGGCACAAATTCTCTAAAAGATGTCATAAGTTTTATAGACTTTAAGGCAATCACCTGATTTTATATCTCTTTGTTCATGTGAAATGCCCTCAAACATATGTATGTTCATTTGTTTCTATGAAGATACATTTATTTAACCTCAAAGTAGCTTACACTTTTTATCTACTGCACAGTAGATGTTTACTCATGTGTAGTCTAATTTCTAACCTTCTTGAAATACAACTTAGATTTTTACTGACAAATTTTTTCTGTAGCAAGATGCATTGTTCTGAAGACACCTGTAGCTATTAACTCCCAGCATGGTGCAAAACAATGCTGCACATGAAACTCAGAGCAGAGCACAGAGCCTGCATGTGAAAGGTTTTCAAATGTGACAGGGACCACACTGGTCTTCAAGGGATTCTGACTCAATGAGGAGGGTGTTGTTCTTATATACCATTGTTGCATTGGAAGGCTGTCCAATAAGATGCAGCAAAGACCCTCATGATTCCTTGCTACTGAGTTCCACAGCAAACCCTCCGCAGATTACCTAGATTTGGCATGGAAGTTAGATTTGACTAGTGCTTTACACATTAGATATGGTAGCATGAAGATGGAATGTATTAGTGCTATAAATTAGATATCCTTGAAGAATTCTTCTGTGACCTGACACCCGTATCAATTTGTCTCTGAGTCAGGAAAGAGGGGCTGAGGATTCCTGAGTGAGTCATGATGGAGAGCAGAACCCAGATACTTCCCTTTTCACTGGGAGACCCTGAGCATGGAGACTGTGCTTTCTGACCTCCAGTGTGAATAGGTGCAAGTACAGGATGTAGGGGTCTCTCTGGGTGTGAACTCTTCTGCAGGGAGGCACAAGCACCCACTATCATCACCACTGCCATGAATGCTATTTCTCTACTTTGCAGATAGATTTAAGCACATGGGAACCCTCCTCTGTGACCACATAATGAAGATATTCTGCTGTGTTAATGAGCCACACCTGGGACAGGGACAGCCCTTGCAGTTGAGCCTGGTGCTCTCTCAATTCATTGAGAGATGAGAATTCATGTTCTTTTACGTACATCATTTTAATATAGGGCAACATAATTCCCAATCTAAAAAATGTCCAGTATGAGTTCATGTTTTCCAAAGTGATGAATGAATTTTAGGAACAATGGAGGTTATGAGCACAATATAAATAATGAGAGAAAAAAGCTTGTGTCTGAGATACATAAGGGGTCCCAATTATGTTCCCAAAGACTCTGTCTTCCTTGGGACTTTTATAGAGCAAAAGAACAAAGTGAGGCAGGTCTAATTTGAGGAAAACATGTGAACTCACAAGGTGGGTATCAGATGGGACAGAACTGTGAACAACCAATAAGATTATGAGTATAGTAGCTTGGGTAAAATTGATTAAATCAGAGGCAAATGGGGAAGCAAATCATATAGCAAGAAGGCATGAATACAGAGCAGTGACTCTTCCTGTAGGGGGCTGGTTAATGACTCCTGGCTTCCTTAGGAAGCCTTCGGATGTGGGTTTATTAGTTTGATCTTTTGTCTCAGTGCCTGGCCCACATTGGGAGGTGACTCTGTCCTCCTTAGTTACAAGGTATCTGGGCTTCAACACTGGCTGCTCTGAGGCCCTACCCCTGTCTGTCTGTCTATAATATTTCTATCTAAATCAGCTGCCTATAGCAATCCTCCCTCTGAAGAAGTAACATACACTGCAATGAGGGAGTTTGGGGTGATGACTCATCTGCCTTATTCATGCTGAGGGGGGTCACAGTTGTTGATCATCAGTCAGGGATATTCTGCAGAGGTTCCATCTAATGATTTAAATAGATACAAGGAATTTTTATCTTGGCTAGGTGTACAACTTTAAGTCTGGGGTAGACAAGGTAAAGAAAGAATTATGTGTGTATAGGCCAAATAATAAAATTCTTAGGATAATTATGAGTACAGTGAACAAAGATTTTTATCAAATGAGCTAGTTATGACTTACTATAAGGACAAAGTCCAGGGAATTTTACAAACTGACATGTCATTGATTTGTCATCTAATATCATGAACAGCTACTGAGACATTAGTAGAAAGATCAAGAATGTACATGTTAAGTATAAGCAATACATAAGCATTAGAGCTAAAACTTCAGTTTAGAAACTGTTTCCAAGAAAATTCATCATGCAAGGTCCAGTGGGTTGTCTCCTGTGTGATGGTCAGTAGTTGTGATGTGAAGGTTGTGTATTCTGGCCACAATGAGCTCCAAATATTTTAACTGCATGTACTGAGTACTGTCATCCAAATACTGCAATCCCTTTGCCAGTCTGGCTCACAATCCAAAAAGTTACATTTGTAATCACACTGAGAAATTATCAGAATCCTAGCAAGTCAATTCCAACCTAACACATTCAATGAATCCCTAGGGGAGAGTAAATGCCCAGTGACATATTCAAGGTTAAGGACAGCCAAGGGGTCCTAAATCCTGTCCCCATGAGGATGTGTGAAAAAAGTCCTTGATCCCAGGATAGTCTGAGAATTTATTCTCTTGTGAAGATGGGGTTGGCTTGAGGATGAGTGGCAGAGAGGATGAGGGGAACTGCGTGAGTAACCTGAGCTGGCTAGCCAGGTAGGGAGAAAAGCATCTTTGCAAAATGCAGGGAGAATGACACAAGTAAGGATCAATGTGCATAATTCAATTAAGGTAGCAATATAATTTTTTTGAAGGATCAGTTTCTGATCGGTAAACTTTTGTGCCCTGGGACTCAGAGCCTCTTTATGTCCAGGCTCATCACCAGTTGGCCTTCCTGGAGCTGACTAGCTGCTCTGCCATCCCACTGTTCTCATATCCTTTGCAGAGAGCATTTTGTGAGGAAACAGGAGAGTGTCTGATGGCTCTAGAGTTACATACCAACACCTAGGCTGGCTTTATTTACAATACTTAGAGCCAATTAAAAAGAGAAGGAAATACCATAGTCAGCTATGTACATATCAGTATATGGAAGTAATCCTCGATATAATCAATGTTGCAAAAATTGTTCTGCTTTCAGAGGAGTCACTCAAATTGTCTCCTAAAAAGCAAAAGATGAATTTTAGACATTTAAAAGATCTCCAGGAAAATGGAATTTGGAACATTCAAAAGAGTGAATTCAGCTATATTTCAGGAGATTGCATGTTCTGGAAGGAGATCTCACCCTGGGCTGAAAATAACAGGGGCACCTGGAACACCTGGAACTCTCATCCATGAAACCAGGGCACAGAGGTGATAATGATGGCCCAGGTGAGGTGCAGAGCAGGGTGAAGAGGGGAGGTATTTAGTTTCCCAGGATGACAGTGACCATTATTTCCATGGACACAACTGAGTGAAATGTGCGACATCTATGTGTGAAGGCATAACCTCAAATCTGCATTCAAGAAGTGTGCATGTGTGGAGATTGTGTATTTCAAATAATTTTCTCTTCATTGTACACCTGGTTCACAAAGTGAAGAAAAATAATAATAGACTTGTATCTGGCTATTTTATGTAACTTTAGGAAAAGATATGTGAAAAATGAATACAGAATGAAGTGACATAAAAAAGTATAAAGGCAGAAACTGGAGAATTTGTTTGGGAAAAAAATATTGTTATGAGACAGGAACATTTTATCTTGAATATTGTCTCTTATTATACTGATATATCACTTGAAAACTATGCATTTGTATTTGAGAGAGTGTGTGAGAGAGAGACTAAAGAAAAAATTGTGAAGATAACTTGATAAATTCCTAAATTCAAAGCTACCTATATAAATTCTGGCCAGCTAACATGAACAGAAAGAATGCATCAAGGGCCCTAGATGCTGCTGTGTGTAAAGTCCAGCTGCCCCTCTTCCTCCTCCCCTGAGCTCATGGTACTGGCCTGAGCCTGGAGACCAGGTCTCCTGAGGACCAAGGAGAGGAGAGAGCTGCAAGGTCTCAGATCCTGTGCAGAGGAATAGGGATAATTTAATTTTCTAGCCTGAAATATTTACTCCTGCGATAGACAAATGCTCCTTATGAGAAGAAAAATAAGAATCTAATTTTTATATAATGATGATGTTATATTAAAAAGAAACCTACCTTCTCAAAATGTATTTTGAGCCTTATCAACCTTTTTAGAAAAATCGTATGAAAGAAACCAAGAAAATAATACCTATAATAACAAAATCTGTGCTTTTATCTTGAATACCTGCTAATTTATGAAGCCTGGGTATCTCTGCTCTCTTCCTGGGATGTTAATACAGAGAATAAACCCCAAAGACCTATAGGAAGCACTCAGTCTCCTGCTTTCTGCTCTTCTCCTGCCTCAAGGGCCCTGGCCCTTAATGAATTCCCATCTCCCCATGCTGGTTGTGTGCTCCCATAAAGGGAGTTTTTTGTCTGTGCTCACATTGATGTTCCCTCACTGTGCCTCAAGAACAGTAATATGTGGCCATGTTCTTGGGTCTCAGGCTGCTCATCTGCAGATACAGTGTGTTCTTGCTGTTTTCCCTGGAGATTATGGATCAGCCTATCAAATATTCTGCATAGTTTATGGTAACAGCTCTGTCACTGATGTATGTAATCCATTCCAGCCACTTCCCTGGAGCCTGGCAGCTCCAGTTCATGCTATAATTACTGAAGGTGAATGTTGAAACCACAAAGGAGAATTCCAAGAACACCCTTGGCTGCACCAAGCCTCCTCCAGACTCCCCCAGCTGTACCTCAACCTTGACACCTGCAAGCACAGAGACATCCTCCTCAGAAAATTGTCACACATTGCCTCTGTTCATTGCACTCATGTCTACTCACACACTCACTATCACTTATTTTTCATAAAATAACTTTAAAACAAAGAAGAGAAAAAACCAGCTCATTGTGAACTCCATGGTGAACCTTATCACCGAGTTGAAACACCAGGACTTCCAGGGCAGGTCACCTCTGCAGACCAGCAGGGTGAGGGCTGGGCTGGTTTTCACAAGCACAGGGAGGCCCTATTTGCATGGCCTCCTCTTATATAGAAAGCTCTGGGCATGAAAAGCTCACCGAAGTTTCTGCCCTCCTCCAATTTGACTTTAATGATGGAGTTTGGCAACAATGATTTCATTCAAGAAAATATGAAAACCCACTATGAGATAATTTCTTGCAATATCAAATTCTACATTTCCTTTTGTTTCTCCTATACACATAAAATGCATTTTCTGTTCAATTCATCTGCTTTGGAAACATGAAAAATTATGAAAGTGTCAGAAACAGTTTTTTTGTTCCTACAAGAGAGCTGCTGTGCTGTAAATGCCCTTCTCACTGTCTGGGCCTATGCTCTTCTAAGCTGTGAACAAACTGCTTCCTGTTCCAGGTCCTGGACAGAGCACAGAAGCCTGGTGATGGTTCTATGCCCCACATTCTGTAAGGAGAATGTGTATAACGTTGCTGCATTTTGCTGCTTGCTGAAATTAAAAAGAAACAAGGTTTATGTCAATCCCTGTTAATGAATCTCTCATTGCTAACTGTTATTAACTCACTCTTTTTCTATATATAGCTATTGATAATCAGTGGCAGAGATAAAATGTAAACTGCCCATATATAAAGTGTACATCTGAGATATATTAAAATACAAACACTTACACAATAACACACACAAGTGTATTAGTGAACATTCGCATCATCCTCAGTGTGTCCTGAGGCTCCTAAGCAATCCCTCTCCCCATCTTCCCTCCTGCATCGCATCCCCAGGCAGCTAACAACCACTCTCATGTTACTTTACATTAACTTTCCTATTTCAACATTTATACTAAGAGCACACATCCTATTATTTCACTCATGTTTAACACAGAATATTTTTAAATTATCTACATATGAATTTGTGAGTCAGTTTGTGTTGATTCATTTCCTATTATTGGAAGACAGAGCCTGGGATACAGCTCAATGCTAGGCTACTTCCCTGTTGACAGAGAGGCCTTTTTATTTCGATTAAGCAAAAACAATCAGAAAGTCATCAAAAAGAAATGAGACCTAAAGCAGTTCATTTCATTCCTTAATGAGTCTGGTAATGTTTTTCTGTATATGCCAAGCTCATGATTATTACAAAGAGAGCTGCTCACCATCTTGCTAATGTAGACACATGAAAAAGTTTGTAATTCTTTACTATAATCAATACATACATTACCCAAAAATCTGCTTAACTATAAATTAATAAATTTTCCTAAGAAATTGAAAGAATAACATTGCAAATCAGTAAAAATATGGAATCTGGGGATAACAGGCTGACATAATAAAATAGGACCAAGACTTTTTTCTTGGTCTAAGATCACCCTATGCCATGTTATCAGAAGATTACGTTTGAAGCAGTTCATGGATTAATAAGGACTGTGTGTGACAGAAAATCAAAGTGTGAATATAAGAACTGTACAAACACAGAGGTGGGGCATGTTCATTGCTAGGCTTTCAACATCCCACATGAATAGAAATTTACTGCTAATACAGGTTTTTCTTATCTTTCTGATCACTGATAGATCAAAAATAGGCAATGACAGAGTTGGTGTCTGCCTGCAGGTAACTGTGTGATTACAACCCTTGTCTAGTTTCTGCACTCTTAGGTGGCAGGAGAGATGCATACTGTGTCCCTCCTTTGCAGGAAGCAAAACAAGTGATCAGCACAGGTCACAGGAGGCCTGATTTCATCAAGGAATTCAAGTTCCCTTAGAGAAATTTCCAAAAAAAATCAGGAACTGTTAATGACACCATCCAGGGGCTCACGAGCTCCAACATGGAAACACTGAGAGCTCCATGTTCTCAAATCCCAGCTTTCCACCCTGTCCTCCCTCCATACTAAAGTTAATTTCCTCCTTCACAATGACACCAAAGATGGAAATCTTTCTTCCACCATTTTAAAAGCCTGACTTACATAACATCTAAATAAATTATGCATGAGGTTTGAGGGCTGATCTTCCCCAGTTTGTACTTATAAATTTAACCACTTTAGGGGCTTCTCAAATGCAGTATGGGCCTGGCACAGGGTGGACATTGCCAAGCTACAGAGCTGACAGAAAGGAGTAATATGTTTTACAAACCAACAAAACCCCACTAGGGCATCATTTCACCTTAACTATCCAGAGTCATCCTCTTTGACTTCATGTCACTACAAATTTATGTCACAATTTGGCCATGGCTTAACCACCCAATCTGCATATTTTGTGGTTCCATTGCTACCTGACTGCATAAGGGTGTGAACTAAAGCCTGCTGGCTCCAACACCAGTTTCATGCTGATGGTTCTGCAGGCCAGGGTTCTTGGGACAAATGTGGTAACATGGCCAGGAAGGCACTGTGCTTGGGCAACTCTCTGTGCCAGGTCTCACCCCAAATTGTGCTGGAGTTGTCTCGGTCTCTGCAGAGTCTGTCCTCCTGCACTGATTCCTGCCTGTGACTGCAATGCAATGGCTTGGTTTTAAATCCAGTTGGAGTCATCCATGCACCAAATTTCTTAGAATCTGTGCCCCTATACAGGGAGTGCACCATTGTCTCCACAGACAGACATGGTCTGTGTATCTGTGCATCTGTTGCTTTGGCCCACATTTCTCTTGGAAAAACAGGGACACACTTGAGGTTATTGTGCAAGGTGACCCAAACATATTTGGGGCAGATACTTGAGAAAACCCTGACAATGAGAATGGAGGGCATAGGTTGACCATCAATGGCTCTGTCAGTCTCAAAAGTCCCTGCTCTCTGGTCCTGTGGTAGGAGTGACAGGCTCTAAATGCCATTTGGGTCAGTTTTCCCTTTTCCTATGGATCAGCATATGGATTCTCTCAGCCTACACTTCTCTCCCTATCATGTGATCCCTTCCCAGGACTTACATGTTCACTTTAGTAAATCTTGTGTCATTTATAAATTGACAAGTCTGGGAAATTTCCTAATTGCTAAGTTTTCCATTCTTTGACCTCTTATTCCATGATGTCCTGTTGCTCTTTTCAATCATCGTATCAGTTGAAATGAACTCCACTGTGCTGCTTCTACATAGCAGGTGTTCTCCACTTTATGTTCATAAATCTACACATAGAGTCAGTACCAATGAGTTACAGAGATTTTCCAGTAAGTTTAGAAGTGTTAATTAGGTTGTTGCACTGTTTGTTGTCTCCAGAAATGCATTTGGTATTGTAGCTTTTGATTGGTCATTTTTAAGGGCATTCTGCTTGAATTTTACCTACAAAAAGTAAGATCAAATTTACATATACTTTCTGGAGTATTGTGCATATTAAATAATTTCTGATTCTACTGCAAAAATGCTTAATCTGCCTGTTTATCATAATAAGGAAACTTATGACTATTTCTTATTATTCATTGTATTATTGCTTTCCTGGTAGTCCTTGCAAGCTGTAAGTGGATTTTCAGTGTGATATTCCTGTGAAAAATATAGTTGTTATATGTCACCAGAGTCATACAGCAGGGGGAATCTTGTATTCATTAGGATGTATCAATGAATATTCATGCAGTAACAAGGATATTAAACTGATTTCTTTAAGGGTAAAATATATCCCATGTTTGAGTAAAATTTCATTGATCATCCTCTTTGAGTTGGTGGACTTTTGGGTAAGTTTTAGCTAAGCTGAAGAATTTTTATAGCGGTGTTGATTGTACTAGTTTGTGAAAATGTTCAGTTTCTACACTCTACCCAATGATAAAAATCTTATGAAGAATTCATTTTGTGAATTTCAAAAGATACTAAACTACTTGCAGAGCAGCTGTGAAATTGCACAATCTCATCCCCATTGCTGAGGGATCTAATGTCAGGGCATCCTCATAAGTATGTGTCCCACCTGTCATTTTTACCCTAACAGTACACAGAGGCATAAAATGTAAAAAAATGAATTTATTTTGCTAAACTTTGAATGTAGATATAAGCACTCTCTTTTATTTGAAGCTTAGGAGAATTGTTCAGTGAAAGGAAATCTACAAATGGAGTAGAGTATCTGTAATCTATTTGACTGGGTCAGGGTAGGAAATGCAAGAATGAAAAGGGACAGCAAAATATGAGATTTAGGAAAACAATTCACACTAATATTGTGTTGGTGGTTTCAGGTTTAATGGCATGTACTCACCAAAAATGAAGGTTTAAATTTGAATTGATGACATTGTTGATATCTGAAAACTGGCAAGAGAGAGACACACACCTTCTTCAAGTCATTACATTGCTTCCTGGCTCCACCCCTAGACAAGAGTAGCACTGACACTATCAATCAAGTACTTGACAATGAATTAATCAGAAATGCACAATGCAAACACATGAGGCCTGGGGTCCACCGACATAAACCATGACACCCATCTTCACCGGGGTCTGGGCCAGAGGAACACAGCAGAATCTTTTTTAACACAAATGAAAATTTCAGTACTTTGAGAGTGAGTTTCCCTATTAAAAATCAAGTTGTCTAGTTAAGACTTTAGAGGTAAGGAAAGACATGAAATCAGAGTGTCAATGAAAAGCATTATATGGAGAAATCCCCCATACTGATGGAAAACTACCTTTCACCTTTCTTTATGTGTGCTCTTAAGCTACATACATGGAATTAACCCATAGAATAAAGTGGAGTGTATAGAAAGAAATTGGTGAATAGTAGATATTTTTACTAAAAAAGGGTGCCAGTTCAGAAAAAAGTATATAGACATTTTGAAAATTTTATACTTTAAAGTATTATTAAACAAAAGATAAAGAAGAAATCCTTCCATTCATTAAATGAATTTTTCTGGTACTTCTAAAGAAAAAGAAGGCAAAAAGAGCCATTCTGTGTATTTTTTATTTTTTATATATGGATATCTCTGAAAGGGTATGACACATAGCATCTGTGAGTGTCCTGATAAAGTTTTCTCACAATGGTAGCACTAAAAACCACTATGTGTTTGAGTCTTGTTCTCTGTGTATCACTTGACCTCATTTCACTTTTGTGCATGTACACAGATCATGGATTTTTAATTGATGCTGCTTACTTTGTGGCCATGTAAAATGACAAAAGTGTCCTAAACTGTTGCATTATCTCCATAGGACCCCATCTCTTCTGAGGTTTTATTTTTTTAAATATTGTAATGTCTAAAGCACAGAAAGAGCCTTGTTTCTTTCATGGTAATTTAGTCCAATAAGATCTGCTCATTTCTCTTAATAAAAGTCTATGCATGTGAGTCAGTCACATGGCAGTATGCAAAGATAAGGGACACAACTGAGTCAATGACTTAAATTTATTATCTGTGCCATGTTATCTTGATGCTAATGAGCCAAACCTAACCCTGGGAGCAAATTTGACAGCTTTTATAATGTGTGCCTAGTTAGTTTTTAAATATCATATTTTTAAATGTCACAATTCCATATTTGGCTTATTACAATCATTAGTGTTAGTCTAATGAATTCAGGGATAAACATATGTAATATCTAAAACTCACAACAAATATTAGCAATTAGAGCATGTTTGGGAAGGTGTTCTCAGCTGGGCTTGAATCAAAAGCACGTGGAACAACATTATAAACAGGAACTCTCATTCCCTCAACCAAGGCAAGGCAGGAGATGATGGTGGCCCAGGTGAGGGGCAGAGCTGGGTGAGGTGGTGGAGGAGACTTAGCTTTCCAAGATGACAGGGACCATTAGGCCACAGCCACATGAAGGATATGTGTGACATCCATGTCTGAAGAGCTCACCTCAGCTCTGCCTTCATGAAGCCTGCATGTGTGGGGATTGGATATTTCAAATAATTTCCTCCTGTTCAGAGGGAAGAATACCTTACTAATGTGGATGATGTCACTAAGTAGAGAGGTATATCTGTCTATTTTATAAAGAATTAGGGAAAGCTATGTGATTAATGAATACAGAATGAACTTACAGAAAATAACGAAGTATAAAGCCATAGGTTTGAGAATGTTCAGAAAGAAAAATGAATATTATGAAACAGAATTTTATCTTCATTTTATCTATTATTATGCTGATGTATGCCTTCAAATCTATGTAAGTGTAACATAGAGATAGAGAGAGATAGAGAGAGAGACCAGAGAAAGGAAACCAAAGAAGAATGGTCCTGATTTCTAAATTATTTAAATAAAATTACAGGAAGATGCTATTTGCAAAAAGAGCTAAAAGTCATTTATGCACACAGCCATGAGCCCAGTCCAGCTACCCATTTCCTCCTCCCCTGATTCCAGGACTCCTCATGGTGCTGGGGTGATCATGGGCATCAGGTCTCCTGACATGCCAAGGAGAGGAGACAGCAGCAAGTTCTCAGTCCCTGTGCAGAAGACTGAGAAAGATTTTATTTTCTAATCTCAAACATTTACTCTGGCAATAGACAACCGATCCTCATGATGAGAAAAGTAACAACTTCATTGTAGATAATAATGATTTGATATTCAAAAGACACTTAACTTTTCAATATGGACAAGTTACGTTCAGTTTATGGGTTTTTTAGGAAAATTCTTATGAAAAGACTCAAAAAAAGAAAAAAATACATGTATAACTAAACTTGTATCTCAAATACTTCATAAGTCATCTGAAGCCCATGTATCTCTAGTCTCTTCTTGTGATGGAAGCCCCAGAGGAAACCCTACAGGCCAACAGGAAGCCCTCAATCCCCAGTGCCCAGCTCTGCACCTGCTTCTGGGGCCCTGGCCATTGCTCAGTGGATCCCTATTGTCCCCTGGTGGTCATAAGGGCTCCTGCAGAGAAGTTTGTGTCCTGTTTCACAGTGACATTCTCTCACTGGGCTTGTAACACAGTAATACACAGCCGTGTCCTCGGGTCTCAGCCTGCTCATTTGCAGATACAATGTGTTCTTGCCATTGTCCCTGGAGGTGGTGAATTGGCCCCTCACGGAGTCTATATAATTTATAGCACTACTATCACCTTTGATGCCTGAGATCCACTCCAGCCCCTTCCCTGGAACCTGGTGGATCCAGTTAATCCAGTAGTTACTGAAGGTTAATCCCAAGGCCATGCAGGAGAGTCTCAAAGACCCCCCAGGCTGCACCAAGTGTCCCCCAGACTCCACTAGCTGCACCTCAGCTTGGACACCTGGAAACACAGAGACATCCTGCTCAGGAAACTGTCACACAGGTCCATTGTTTATCCCACTCATACCTCTCATACACTCATTTTCTCTTGTTTTTAATGGATTACCATTTAAAACAGCTAGAAGGAAAACCCACTTCAATGTGAACTGCATGATGAGCCATCTGTGCTCAGTGCTGATCCCTGATTGGGAACAGGTAGGCATCAGGGCTGGACTCCTCTGCAGAGCTGCAGGGTGAGGGCTGGGCTGGTTTTCATCAGCACAGGGAGGTCTTATTTGCATGGACTCCTGCTATATAGACATATCTGGGAATGGGTATCTCAGAGGAGGCATTGCACACAGCAGCTATGTGTGGCCAGATGAAGTTTGCTAACAATGTTAGCATTAAAAACAATTATGTGATAGAGTCTTATTCTGGGTATATTGCATGACTTCATTTCACTTTTGTACATGTACACAGATCATGGATTTTTAATTGATGCTGTTTACTTTGTGACAATGTAAAATGATAAGAGTTATAAACTGTTGTATTATCTCCATGGGATCCCATGTCTTATAAGGTTATACCCACAGTCTGACCCAATGCTCTCCTAAATTGTGAACAAACTGCTTCATGATCTGGCTCCTGGACACAGGAATGCGCCCCAAGGTTCATGTCCCCTCTCCCTGTGGTGAGAACTCATGTGACTTTGCTGCATTCTGCTGCTTGCTGAGAGGAAAATGAACAGTGATCTTGTTGGTGTCTGTTAGCGGCTCTCTCATTGTTGACTGTTCTTATCTCTCTCACTCTTCTTCTGTTCTCACCTGTTGTTGATCTGTAAAAGCCTCACCAGATAGAAGGGATAAACTGCCTGTATGGAAAGTGTGCCCCTGTGAAGTATTAACACACATGGACACTGGCACAACCACACACACCTGAAGCAGGGAGCACAAGAGTCATCCTGGGTATGTCTTGAGGTTGCTCTGTAATTCCTCCCTCCCTGTTTCCCTCCCACATCCCATGACCAGGCAGCTCATGGCCACTTCATACTGCTTCATATTAACTTTCCTTCCTATGAACCCTCCTACTCTTTTCCTGGGGGTTGAACCTAGTTCAGACATTTAAAATCAGTGTGGATATTCTTCAAAAAACTGAAGGTAAAAATTCCAATAATACAGCTATTCCCATTTTGCACATCTCTATCAAAGAACTAAAAACAATTGAACTACAGCTTTTCATACATAGGAACGTGCATAGCAACACAATTTGTCATAGATAAATCCTAGAAGCAGCCAGTATGCCATAAACAAATGAATGGATAAAGAAAATAATGTATGTGTATATTATTGACTACTGCTCAGCTATAAAGAAGGGTAAATTCTTGACTAACAATCATGTCTAACTGAGAGAATTGGGTGAAACACATACATTAAATATGAGTATCTGGGGTAAGTATGATACGAAGTTCTGGATACTGACAGAAACCGCCTTTCTCCTTCTACTAAAACTTCTCTTGTTGGAGACCCTGTGATCTCTCTGTAACCTAACTGCTGCCCACTGGTCCTCAGTGTCCCTGCAGGAAGCTTTGTGTCTGGGTTCACACTGATGTCCCTGCACTGTGTCTCTTGCATGGTAACATATGACTGTGTCCCCAGATCTGTGGCTGCTAGTCTGTAGATGCAGTGGGCCCTTGGCATTGTCTCTAGAGATGGTGAATCAGCCCTTCACAGGGTCGGCATAGTGTGTGTCATCATCACAGTGAATTCTTTTAGCCCCTTCCCTTGGAGCTGGTAGACCCAGTTCATCCATCAGTCACGGAAGGTCAGTCCAGGGGCTGCATGGGAGTCTCAGGGATGCCCCCTGCTGCACCAAGCCTGCCCTCCTGGACTGCACCAGCTGCACCTCACACTGTCTGTCCTATTTTATATTATAGAACATTCAAAATGTGTGACATTTATCAATAATGTTTGTTTAGAGCATATTTTAGAAAAACTAGTTGACAGAAGATTTAGTCAACTGAAAAATTCATAATTATTGAAATCTCTGAATGCCTTTGTTCATATCATTGTTTTATTTAATGAAATTCTTATTAAAGAGTGTAGTTTTAAGATGCTTGTCTGACAGCATTATGTGGTTTTTCATTGTGAATAGGGAGAAATGTGACTTGTATATAATCTTATATCTGACAGGTATTTTTTTGTCTATTCTTTACTGCTGTAGTAGTTTCAAGTTATACATGTGCCAATATTTCCTGTGATAGACATGTGAGATGATGTATTTATTGACATTTTTCAAATTTATACAGTATTTCTCTATCCTACTTTATATTATAAAACATTCAAATATTTTGTCTTCTTTGAGCAAAGAATACAAAATTAAAAATACACCACTTCATCAACAGAAAATAGCAAATTGTATGTATTACATTATTTTATTATACAAGATTTCTTGTCTTTATGAGCTTTATTAGACAATGAATTGATAATTTGGGGTTTTAGTTGAGATTTCATGTAGTATGAATTTTAAATTTTGTTTCTTAACTATTTCTATTATCTCATAGCATCATTTGCAAAATGTCATAATGCCAATCTAAACTAATAAAATGGTAAAATCCGTGTAATCTTGTGGTACATTTTTTGGTAATGTGTCTCGAGCGCCTCCTCCTGGTCCTAAGATCCCTCTGATCCCCTGCACGGAGCTTTGTGTCTGCGCTCACACTGATGTCCCCTCACTGTGTCTTTGGCACAGTAATACAGGGCCATGTCCTCGGGTCTCAGGCCACTCATCTGCAGATACAACGTGTGCTTGTCATTATACCTTGAAATGGTGAATATGCCGTTCAAGAAGACTGCGTAGTATATGTTACTACTACCACTACTGATGTATGAGATGCACTCCTGCCCTTTCCTGGAGCCTGGAAGATCCTGTTCATCTCATAGTTACTGAAGGTGAATCCCTTAGGAGAGTCTCAGGGAACCCCCAGGCTGCACCAAGCCTCACCCTGACTCCACCAGCCGCTTCTCACACTGGACACCTGAAGACAGAGATATACTCTCCTTGGGAAGCTATCACACATGTCCATTGTTTATTCCACTCATTCCACTCATTCATTTGGCATTTATAGTTTTCCATAAATTATCTTTTAAAATACCAAGAATCAAAACCCAGCTCAGTGCCAGCTCCATGGTGAGCTGTCTGTGCTCAGTGCTGATCACTGAGTGGTAACGGCTGGACATTCAGGGCAGGGATCCTCTGTAGAGCTGCAGGGTGAGGCCTGGGTTGGTTTTCATCAGCACAGGCAGGTATTATTTGCATGGTCTGTTGTATTTATGGCCAGTTCTATTCTGGGAGCCTCAGAGAAGGATGGGTTCAAAGCACTTGATGGTGCTTTGAGATTTGTTTTGTAATACCCCTAATATACAGAAGCCATGGTTTCTTTCTATGTGTAATTTCATCTGTTTTTTTTTATTCTTAACAGTATGAAATTAGTGTATTTGGTAACTTCACAATATTGTGGATGTGTACACAGAAAGAGAAGCAGGCATGTGACCTATTCAGCAGGGAGACATAAGAATCCAATATGATCTCCACTGTCATGAATGCTGTTTGTCCTCTTTGGATACTGAGTAAGCCCATGGGCACCCTCATCTTTAACCACACAAGACAGATATTCTGCTGTGTTAATGAGCCACAACTAGCTCCTTGAACTTGAGCCTGGTGGTCTCAATTCATTGAGAGATGAGAATCCATGTTCTTTCAACTCTTTTACACACATAATTTTGATACAGAGGGAAAAAATTCCCAACCTACTAGATATCCGGTATGAGTTCATATTCTCTAAAATGGACAAATGAATTTTAGAAACAACTGAACTTAAAAGAAGATTATATTTATTGATAGTGATAAAGCTTCTGTCTGTTAGACTGAAGAGGTCCCAAGTGGGTTGCCAAAGACTCTGTGTTTTCTAGCAATTTTTGGGCAAAAGAACCAAGTGAGGCATGTCAAATCTAACATGGGGAAAACAACTTCATGTTATAGAAGTTTTAAAAATCTTTACTTGCTATGGATACAAAACAGGAAGAGCAATGCCACAAAATACCTGCTTGTCCACACTTCCAGCATCCTGAGCACTCCTGCCTATGCAGATCCAAGGTGCCCAGATCCACCAAGCAAAAACAAAAACAAAACAAAAAACAAAAACCCAGAAAAAAATCACAGCTAACAAAAGCAATATAAATATTGCAGGAATTTTCAGCTTCCAGAAAATTTAGCAGAATTTAAGCTGACCATGGCACAAATGAAAATGATTTTCAAGGCTATATTTCCAAAATGTGTCTAACACTAATGAACTCCATCCCTACCACCTTAGACACTTTGCTCATGATTCAAATGGGCAGTGAGAAGGTGGCTGATTAAATTAACTGCTGCCCACCGAACAAGTGGTCCTATTCACATGATGATAATGATGAGTAGGAGGGGGAGGAGAAGGAGGTGGAGAGGAGCAAATGGTTGATTTGGTCTGTGAGACAAGGTATCCCTATGCATTTCAGGCTGTCCTTGAACTCACTATGGAAACCACAAATCACAGCCCAGGAATCAGCATAGAGTCAGAAATCTGGCCATGTGTTTTTTTCCAGGAAAATTGTATTACCAAGTGCACTGCCAAAAGTTATGTTCATTGTGATGATTTCTCTTCAGTACTGCACATCAGAGACATCCTGAAAGTAGCTGCTATTCTGCAGCTCTCTCTCTCTCTCTCTCTCTCTCTCTCTCTCTCTCTCTCTCTCTCTGTATGTGTAGTTACTGAAAAATGCACAGAATTCTCTATAAACCAGCTCACAGTGTTCTCTTCCTCTGAGGCTGATCATAAGCTACCTGCTAGGAAGCCACATGTGTATACTGTTAAACTAAAGTCTACACAGTAGGGGTAGGAGCCCCGGGGCATTTGTGCAGCTTCTACACATACCTTGTTTGTGTCAAGTAGTGTTCCAACCCGTGGGTAAGTCAACAAAGACCCTAGAGAGGGTGTGGAGATAATAAAGGAACAAGAAACATAAGAAATGGAGACAAGTCAAATGTTCTGATCAAGTCTCATTTATTAAGGGGAGGCATGCCAATATATATGGTTCGGGAGCCTGGGAATCCTTTGTTAGGGAAGCACGGGAAACCAGAGCCCTTGACATCAGCAGGTTACCAAGCATTGGTGGGAGGTCCTGCACTGTGCAGTGTTGGGGGGAGCAGCCAGGGAAGGCTGAGAAATAGGAATTTATCTCTAATCAGAAGCTTAACCCTAGTGTTTAACTCGGAAATGTGAGGATAGCTTATTATGTTAGAATGGAGGCCAGGTTTAGGTCTCCCACAGGCCCCCTTTTCTCTAAAAAATTAATAGTCAGACTGTATATCCCTGAGGAGACTGTGCCTGTCTTGGATCTGGATGCCTTCACATGGGGCCAACTTGATCCTTACCAGTCATTTGAACACAGAGCAGTGGGAGGCTCTGTTCCTGTCTTCCGTGTTGGTTGGCAATGCATGTGGGCTTCAGTTGCCCATCTCTGGCTATCCAGTCTAGCACACCAGGGTAAGGAGGTTAGGGTAGTTTGCTTTGGGCATCAGCATAACAATAGGGCCTTTAAGGCTCTATGTATTCTCCTCTGTTGGCCATCTGAAGCCTGTGGTAATGGACCTGTATGAGTTGCATTTTTATAGAATCTATCTGTTGTTTAACAAAAGCCATCAACTTATTTAAGAGGCAGGGTCCTAATGAGAGCAAGGCTAATAGTCCAAGTAAGGGCCCAAGTAAGGGGAGGAGGTAGGGCAACATTCCATTCCATGTGCTCCAAAAAGGGTTTTCAAATAGCTCTTTTCTTCTTTTTACCAGATCTTCTTGTAGTCTTTTAATCTTATCCAAACTCGGGTACATGGGTGACATCCATTTGCCACAACACATTGGGCAGTAACCCCCTGGTATTGACTCCAAGGTGTGGAACAGAAAGAAGTGTAGTGCAGGAGGGGCAATTTTTAACTATCTGTCTGGCTTGGTCTCTAGTAATCTTGTGCATGAGTCAAAGGGTCTGAGCATTGAGGTGGTGTAGTTGGTGACTCTTTTGTGCTGTGACAACTTTATCATCAGGGGCAGTATTAATTAGTACATAGAGAAGGTTTTGAGTTTGAGTGGCTAGGTCAGCTTTGTGGTTACCCTCAGCAAGGGGTCCTGGTAACTTAGAATGGGCATGCAAGTGTCCAATAAAAAATGGATGGGACCTTTTGGAAATCAATCTTTTTATTTGTCTAAAAAGTTCTCTCGTAGTGGAGGCATGTCTAATTTGTCCAACTGGTTCCAAAAGGGAAACAGAATGTGCGATGTATGCACTATCAGTGTAAATATTAAGGGGTTGGGTAGGAAAAGTAGAGAGGACTGCAAAAACAGCATATAACTCCGTCAGTTGGGCAGACCTGCTGTTTGTTTGAAAGGTTATTGTCTCATCTTGAACGATATAGGCAGCGATGCTGGTTGAAGAGCCATCAGTAAAAACCAGCAAGTCATGTTTTAGTGGTTTAAATTTGGTGACAGCTGGGAAAACAAATGAATGTTTATTGGCAAAATCAATAAGCTTGTCTGAGGGGTCATGGTTGTCTATGGTTCCTGTAAAGGACATTAGAGCTATAGGCCAAAATTCAGTGGTTTGCATTAGCCATTTAATTTGTTCTTTAGTATAGTGCTGTATAATGACATTCAGCTCTTTTCCAAACTAGCATCTCCCTTATTTTGTGCCTAGAATTATGAGATCAGAAATGGCCTGATAGTATGTTTCAATAGCCTCTTTGGGTGTAGCAGGCAAGTAAACCCACATTAAAGGTGCTGTCTGCCAGAAAACAGTGGTTGGGGAAAGAGCAGTTTTACATATAATAAATTGTAGGGGTTTGTCATAATCCATGAAGGTAACAGCTTGAGATCTAATGGCCTGTTCAACAACATGTATGGCTTGTCTTCCTGGAGCTGTGAGCTCACGAGAGGAGGTGGGGTTAGAGTCACCATGTAAAATGTCATAGAGGGGTTTTAGTTCACCTTTACTGATTTTTAGATAAGGCGTAAGCCAATTGATATCCCCTAGGAGTTTTTGGAAGTCATTTAGGGTATTAAGCCTGTCCAATTTTAATTGTACTTTTTGAGAGGAGACTTGAGGTCCCCTTATTTGGAAACCTAAGTACATATAAGGCTCTGTGAGCTGAACTTTATCAGGGGCTATCTGTAGTCCCTTATCATTTAATGCATGTCATAGGTCAGCATAACATTGTAAAAGACTCTGTTGCCATCTTTTCCAGCTATCAAAAGGTCATCCATGTAATGGACTGGATGATACACATGTCTGGCCAATGTTCTCTGACTGGCTTAATGGCCAAGAAACATAGGATTGACACAAGGTAGGACTGTTAGTCATGCCTTGCAGCAGGATGCACCTCTGATATCTGCCCATGGGGGCCCTGAAATTGACAGTAGGTAGGCTAAAGGTGAAGCATTTTTGATCCTTTGGGTGTAAGGGAATAGTAAAAAATCAATCCTTTAAGTCTATAATGACTTTGAGATACTCCAAAGGTATGGCCACAGGTGAGGGGAGGCCTGGTTGTAAGGCCCCCATCAAAACCATAGTTTTGTTTATCGCTCTGAGGTTTTGTGGCAATTGTCATTTGTCATATTTCTTTTTTATAAAGAAAATAGGCATATTCCAAGGTGAACTGCTGGGAACTATGTGGCCAGCCTTAAGTTGCTCCTGTACCAACTGTTTTGTGGCCAACAATTTTTCAGAGCAAAGAGGCCATTGATTGACCCACACAGGTTCTTCTGACAACCATGTAATCTTTTCTGTATGGGTCACAGGAGAGTCAATGGCCCCTATGGAAAATGGTTTAATCTGGCTCTGTCTGCTTTTGGGACAGGTTGTATGGGCTCTATGATTCCTGAGCTATTTTTCCCAGGCCTTGACCAGGTGAATACCCATTGTTTAACATTTGTGCAGTAACAATCACATTGGGGCTGCCCATGATTAGTCCCAGTTGAGATAAGTCTCTACCCCAGAGATTAATTGGCAATCCTGCAATAACATAAGGTTGGACAGTGCCTTGATTACCCTCTTTATCCTTCCAAATTAGAAGTTTTGAACTTTTTTCTGAGTTTTGGCTTTGGCCTATCCCTTTTAGATGGGTCATGGTAGTTTCTAGTGGCCAGGCAGGGGGCCGATCCTCCCTTTTAATAAGGGTGACATCTGCACCTGTATCTATTAGGCCTGTGAATTTTTTACCATCTAACCGTAGGGTCATGAGGGGTTTCTGTGGTGAAATAATTTGTGCCCAATAGGAGTCTGAGGACCTAAACCCTTTATTGCCCCATTGTTGACAAAGTACCCTATTGGGTGTAGAGACCAAGGGTAGGAGCAACAATTGAGCAAATCTTTGCCCTTTTGTAATAGCATGAAGGTTTTTTGGAGAGGACATCATGACTTTAATTTCTCCAGAATAATCATTATCAACCACTCTAGGAATTACCTGCAGTCCATCAAGTGTTGAACCACTGTGTCCTATTATGAGACCAAATGTATCTTTAGGTAAAGGGCCAAAGATTCCAGTAGGGAGGGCTTGAATCCCCATATCAGGGGTTAATACTGTGTGGGTGGAGGAACTGAGGTCCAATCCTGTGCTTCCTGAGGTGGCTTTAAAGAGGTCTGAAATGGATTGTTGTTTGCTGGAACAAAACTGACTGCCCCAAAGATTTGTTTGGGTTTGGTGCCTGGGGCTGGCCCTGGTTCCTGTTTCCCTGTAAGGGAGGCAACTGTTTATCATTGGCATCTCTTTTGGACCTGCATTCATTTGCCCAATGATATCCTCTCTTGCATCAGGGACATAACCCTGGCATTTTGGATTCTGTATTGATTTTTGAATCTTTTTTACAGTCTTTAGAAAAATGAACAGTCATTCCACATTTAAAACATTTCTTGTTATTTCTCTGGGATAAGAACTCTTTGCCTGTATACCCATGCAAGACAGCTGCCATAGCGAGGCCCTGTTGATAGGAAGCCCCTATATCTGAGCAAAGATGTATGTACTCTGTTAAGTCTGATTTCTTTTTATGTGGTCTAATATTGGCTTGACAGGCAGGGTTAGCATTTTCAAAAGCCAAATGTTTGATGAGGTCTGAGTTTGCATTGGCATTGCCAAAAATCCTCCTAACAACCATCATTAGGTGATCCACAAAGTCTGTAAAAGGTTCTTCTGGCCCTTGTTTAAGATTAGTAAGAGAGGAGCAGACATCCCCTTTAGAAGGCAATTTTCTCCAGGCTCGGATGCCAACAGTTTGGATTTGAGCAAAAGCCCCTGGATCATATCGCATCTGCTCATTATTGGTGGCATAAGGGACCTTCCCTGTCTGCATTTCAAAGTTCCAAGCCTTGCCAGGTTGGGCATTTTTTCTAGCAAGGTCTCTTCAATTCTCAGCATACTCCAATTTCCATAGGAGATAATCCCCCCCAATAAGGTGGCCCAAGCCAAGTCTGCCAATCGATAGGCATAAGGCACTGTGAGGCTACCGAATCCAAAATAGCAAGACTATAGGGAGTTGTTCACCCATACTGAATGATGAACACCGTTTTTATTTCCTTCAGCATTTTAAAATCGAAACCAGAATGGTGTTGAAATGGCTGGCCTTCCACGTTGGTGGTCTCAGTCCCCAGGAATGTCTCTATGTTGCCCAATTTTGATATCTGATCAGGTTGGAAAACAATATGCTTTATCATGCTTTTAACAGGCACTTGTGGTTCCCTATGATCAAACTCAGTTTCATTTTGGGAATTAGAGCTTTTTAGCTTTAATTCTTTTAAAACAGTTATAAGATCTTGGTGCTCTTTTTCTAATTTTATATGTTCTTTAAGGATCTCAATTTTATGTTATAGTTCTTCTCTGAGATCAAGGACCAGGCAGGCTAAAAAGGGGATGGCTTGGCAGACTGAGCAGGAGCACTGCGGTTAACACAGTGTGGTGGGGGCCAGTCCGGATTATGATATTGGGCAGCCTCTTCCACTAAATCATCCCAGCCAATATCATTATTATCCATCATGGGCTTAAAAAGTTTTTGCAATTCAGGATATATTCTTTTAGGTTTGGCTCCTCCAGAATTACCAGGAGTGGCTCCCTCTTTTTGCATATTATTAGTGCCAGACAAGGTTTTTTTTTTTGTCTCTTTGCTACATGTGGCATCCAGTTTTGGAAGGGATTCCCCACTGTAATTTATTTTCACCTTTTCTTCTTCACTGTCACTATTGAGAGACATGAGGTCTTTTTTTTTCCAGCATTTGGTTCTATTTGAGTTTGACCTTTTCCTCCTAAACTAGTTTCCCTCTCTCTTTGGTTCTCCAGCAGAATCTTTTAACCCTTTTTAATCACATTAGCGAGCTGAAGGTCATTTTGTCTCTGAGATAAAATTTCATCTATCAAATTCCAATAAGCAAAGGCAGTTACTGGGAACTTTCCAGGTCCAAAAACACTATAATAGTCTTTGAGAGTGTTACCAATCCTTTTCCATTGTTTTGAGTCAATAGTTCCTTCAATAGGAAACCAAGGACAGGCTTCTTTAATATAGTCAAAAAAATGACACAAATGTTTCATTTTAACCTTTACTCCTTGTGTTTCTAAAGCTTTTCCTAAGCCCTCAATAAACATTTCATGTTCACTCATTGCTTGTCCCATAATCACTGTTCACTTACTGAGGTGTAGAAAATGCAGCAGGCTCCCACGTTCACTTGTCCTCTTTCCTTTGTTTTTGTGCAGGCTTCACAGTGTCCCTCACAAAATCCCCTGTTCTAAAGCCGCACATTGAGGCACCACTTGTCCTGACCTGCACTTAAGTCAACGAAGACCCTAGAGGGGTTGTGGGGATAATAAAGGAACAAGAAACATGAGAATGGAGACAAATCAAATGTTCTAATTAAGTCTCATTTATTAAGGGGAGGCACGCCAATATATGTGGTTCAGGAGCCCAGGAATCCTTTGTTAGGGAAGCGCAGGAAACCAGAGCCCTTGACATCAGCAGGTTACCAAGCAATGGTGGGAGGTCCCTTGCCATGCGGTGTCTTGGGGGGGACAGCCAGGGAAGGCTGAGAAATAGGAATTTATCTCTAAACAGAAGCTTAACCCTAGTGTTTAACTCGGAAATGTGAGGATGACTTATTATCTTAGAATGGAGACCATGTTTAGGTCTCCCACAAAGGGTGCTGTCCTACCTTGATCATGCACCACTTCCATTTCATTATGAGCAGTTGATGTGCATTTCCAACTGTATGATTCAGAGGAACAGTACCATTCAGGTCATAATGGGCAGCTTAGATAACAAGGTCATCTGGTTTCCCTCTTTCAAGATTTCAGTATCCACTGAGGTCAGTAGCAAGGGAAGAGCAGCCTCTCAAATGAAGAGTGGTTATCTTCATTTGATAACAGAAACTTCTTGCAAAATTGTAAACACCTCTGCTGTTAATGACCCATGGTGCCCTGCTCTAAAAGCCAAACGCTATCCCTATCTGTCACTGACACTCTAAACTCCATTCCATCTGCCGGATCATATGACCCAGCAGCAGGAAAGTCTACAGAGAAGCATGGGCCTCTTGCAGGCTTGTTCTCCTCATAGGTCACACACAAAGTAGCACCCTTCTGACTCAGTTAGAAAATTGCTAGAGCAAAACCTTTAAGTGAGGTTGCATTGGTTCCAGAATCCAAATAGGCCAACAGGACTTTACACATCTGGTTTTATGATGTGTTAGATGTGACAATTTATCTTTCAACTCATAAAAGATAGCTACAAATGTCCCACTGGACTCCTAGAAATTTCACTGAGATTCAGTGACCTTGAATTTTTTAGTTGCATTTATGTTCATTCATCTCGCTTGTACATGCACTACCGCCAAGCCCAGAGTGGTTCCCACATTGGGTTCTCTTGGTGAAAATGGCATAATATTATCAGTGAAAGAGGCCAGAAGGACATCTTGTGAGAGAAGATCCTTGGGGAGTCAGTTGTGACACAGGAATGGAGAGTTAATATAACCCTGAGGAAGGACACTTCAGGTCTTAGACTGCTGATCTCACCATCTGAAAGCTGATTCTTTCCCTGTGCCTATGTCTGATGTGGAGAAGAACACATGTGTCACATCAATAGCTCCATCCCACTTGTGAAAAGAACAAAAAAACCATAACCACCCTCATCATCAAATAAACCACATCTGTTCAGCAGGTGCAATTGGAGTTGCTACTTGATTGAATTTATGAACATTCACTACCATTCTCCAAGAGCAATCAATCTTCTTCACAGGCCAAATAGACTGAAATAGATACTTGGTGGGAACCAGAAGTCCTGCATCTTTTAAAACTTGGATGGAGGCACTGAAATCCCTTCATCCCACCAGGAATGTGATGCTGGTTTTGTTTTACTATTTCTCCAAAGCCAACTCTAATAGCTCTTATTTGACTTTTCAAACCATAATAGTCAAGATAATTTTATTCCCTGATATAAAGAACAGTGAATTAACTATGGTCACCTGTGACACTTGACTGAACTTAGTTAGTATGGCCCTTAGTGTTAAGTCCCACCTGACAACTTTTGCCAGCAACATTAAAGCAAAAATGTAGGGAAAAGTGCTTATTGATTCTCCTGGAGAATTGTGTCTTGTTGGTTTTCCTGACAGAAACTCAGCAATTCCCTTTGTCACAAGAAGTCGGGTCCTACCAGTCGTGGAGGATGGCTGCTCATCTTCTTGGCCGAGCTCAGACACTTATTTTGAGTGTTGCTTCCTGGATCCAGTGCAGGTGCCCCGACCTACTGGCTCAGATCCTTCATCCTGCTGGTGCAGACTTTCTAGCATCCATCACTGAGCTTTGGGCCTTCCCCATGTAGATCCTTGACATAGAATTGCATTAGACATTGTCATGGGCTCCAGGACTCCAGCTGGTGTTGTGGAAGATATTGTGATGAGTCCCAGGTCCTTAGCTGCATTCTTTGGGTTTCTGTTGTGTAGACACATCTCCCACACTCTTCTGCATTTTATATATTGAGTGAATAATATAAAATAATCCTGTAAATTATGTGTCCTGTATTCAATTTATTTCCTTGTAAATCCTGATTACACCACAACCTATAACTTTAATGCTTAGCATTAAAACATATCTGAAGTAAAATTGAGGGTTTTGAAAGGAAAATACTTAGGTTCCGTGCTTCTGGATGGAGATGTTTGTGAGTACCCAGATGAAGTGCAGGATACTGAACCCCTGAACTCTAATGAGATTATCTTGCCAAGTGGAGAAATTTTCCTTTATCACATGGCCTGAGATAGTCTCACACACACCTTGTGATGTTGGCCTTCCCTCTCTTACCTGAGGAAACTAAGCCTGTGTTACCAAGCACAATAAGGCTAATGCCCCTCAGGCCCCACACTCAACATCTTCTCAGGCCTTTAATCCTGTAACCTGGTTCAAATCCAGGAATGCTTGTAAAGGGCAGTAGTGCATTGTCAGCAATGAGAAGGTCTACCATTCCCCCAAACAGCATCTTAGTTTCCTAACTCCTATCAGCACAGGCCTGATGAGCAATTTGGGAATGGATTATATGGGTGTGGGACAATGGTGGCAAAACATACCCTAGATCAGGCAGAGTCTGTGGATGTGAACCTCTTTGAAAGAGATCAAGAGATGAGCATGGCAGCTTGAGTCTATAAGACCAGCACTCAGGAGCCTGGGGTGACAGGATTGCTGTGAATTTAAGGCCAGCCTGGGCTACAAATTGAGTTCAAGATGAGCCTGAAACACTGTCTCAAAATGACAGGGAGAGAGGGAGGGAGAGAGAGAGAGAGAGTAAGCCATACAGGAAGCTTTGTGTCTGGGCTTACACTGACATCCCTGGATTGTGTCTCTTGAATGCTGACATATGGCTATGTCCCCAGATTTGTGGCTGCTCTTCTGTAGGTGCAGTGGACCCTTCACACTGTTTCTGGAGATGGTGAATCAGCCCTTCACAGGGTCGACACAGTGTGTGTCACTATCACTGAGAGTGCTGGTAACCCCTTCCCTGGAACTGGTAGTTGCGGGTCATCCAGCAGTCACAGAAGGTCAGTCCAGGGGCTGCACAGGAGAGTCTCAGGAATGCCCTTAGCTGTATCAAGCCTGCCCTTCTGGACTCCACCAGCTGCTCCTCACACAGGACACCTGCAAAAACAGAGACATGTGGCTCAGGAAGCTGTCACACACATCCACTGTGTGTAACCCACACATTTCCACTGATGCACTCAGAAAATTTTGTTGTAAATAGTTTACGTTTGAAAATTGCAAATAGGAAGACCCAGATCAAGGCCAACTCCTTGGTGAGCTGTCTGTTCTCTGTCCTGATCACCAAGTGGGAACAGCTGATCACCAGGACTGGGCTCCTCTGCAGACCTGCAAGGTCAGGGCTGGGCTGGTTTTCATCAGAACAGGGAGGCCCTATTTGCTCCTGTATATATGGCCACTTTTATCGTGGAAGCCTTAGAGAGGGAGGGGTCCAAAGTACATCATTGTGTTTTGAGATTTCCTGTGTTATATCCTTAATATATAGAACACATGGTTTCTTCCTATTTGTAATCTCATCTGTTTTTTTTTCCTTACCAATATGTAATTAGTGGATTTAGTAACTTCACGGGATTGCAGATGTGTACATAGAATAAGAAGCATAATTTCCTATGAGATGTGACATCATAGGCTGTAAAATCATCCTGTCTCTGAGGTCCTCAGATCTTCTCACAGAACTTGACAACTTGCTGAGCAATTAGAAGACAGAGTGGTCATGCTTCAATATGATTGGCAGATGTCTTCTTCTAATGGGAGAATATTACACTATTATTGTGCATTCTATTATATTCATAAATGAATAGACAAGTTGTATCTTTCTGAAAAATATGTTTCAGAATCTGGCATCTTTTCTTACCTCTAAACTTATTATATAGATTATGAAAACATATATACATTATTTTTTTAATTTAATGATGAACAATTGACATATATTTTGTCACAATTATACAAATAGGTAAATATTCACAGTACCATGCCCATTCTAAATATACCTAGTGTATGGACTCATAAATTCTCCTATTGTTTTCTATAAATCTCTCTCTCTCTCTGCAAGTACTTTTATTCTATTCTTTCCTAAGCTGAAACATTTATGGCTGTATGTGACTGTTTACTCATGGTGACAAAAATAGCAGACTACATTTGCATGATGACCATAACAACTGTGTATTCAAAAACATTTTTTTCCTAAGATTCAGTTTTTTCCAGAATATGCAAGTTGCTGCAGCCCTATCACAGGAGTTCATGTGAAGAAGATGATAAAGTACAGGTGTAAATATATTCTGTCAACAGCAAAATCCCTTGCATTCTCTGCAGTTTGCAGACTTCACCTGTGAACCAGAGAAGTGGATTGCAGGCTTTCTGAAGTGGATGTGAAGCTAAGTCCGAGTGGAAACTCAGACACTAAATGTTGTGAAGCCCTCAGTCTGGAGCTTCCTTCTCTGCACCACGTATGGGGCTGTTCTTGGTTCCCTGCAGATCCCCAGGTCCTTGTGCTGCTCCAGAGCTTTCCTAACTGGTCCTGAGGACATGTTCCTGGACTCCTGCAGCTCCCTCTTCTTGGTCCTGTGCACCTACTGCTGATCCTGAGCATCCCCTGCCCATGCCTACCAGCCTGTACATAGCTTTGTGCCTGGGTTCAAACATTGATCCCCTCAGAAAATGTATTGCACAGTACAATATGGTTGAATGTTCCACAGATACTGATAACAGTTACTCAGAGAACTGGTTCTGTGTTATGTCTTTAGAAATGCTGAATTGGCAGGGATGACTTACAAGTCGTACCTCCACTATTACCATCTTGAAACACCTATTCAATTTTCTGCCTGGCAGCTGAAGGAACCAACTATACAGGCAATGTCACAGAGCTGTGCTAACCAGAAAATGTGAGGCTGATAGACAGGGACTGAGAGGGCTTCTTTGGCCTAGGTCTGATTTCTTACAGCAGCAACTGAGACAGGACAGTGGGAAAACAGAAGGACTCTTGAATTCAGAGGTAGAATCCAAACATCCTCCTGTCTGAATTTTCCAGAGAACACATCTGGGATCGAGCACAAGAAAGAGAAGGAGATAACATTGTTCCATGCTCTTGAAGACTAGATTTACAAATCTCTGAGGGCATCTTCAATATTGGAATACAAAAGAAATTAAGCAAATGTGCAATATGAGCTTCTCTAATAGGTACTGAAGTATTTGCATATGGTGTGCATTTTGTATATGAAGGACAGAGGGAGATAGAGGATGTACAAGTTTTGGGATTGCCTCTGGATGCAGAGCACTAACTGAGCCCTCAAAGATCTCAGTGATGTCCCTAGAGTCCATTGTTTGAGGCTGAAAACTCTTGCTCCAGGACAGAACGTATAGTGAAAGAGTTGGTCAGGGAGCTGGCTGTGTTTGCAGATGAGACATGATTCTAGGCATATTAAAACTAGCAAACAGGTCCCAGGATACAGAACTGTGAGGTGCATACAGCATATGTTCATATGTGCGTGTGCATAACACACATCAATTCACATTCTACATTAATATTCTCAAATCCATTTCAGGGTCCTTGCTCAAATCAGCTTGCCTTCTCCATTTTCCATTTGCTCATTCAAAAACTGGCATAATCCAAGCTTTTGAGACTAGCAGTACAAGGTTGTCATCTCATTGAAATAGGCAAAAATTGTCTCATAAACAAATGTTATGTTTTTTAGATTTTAGAACCTCATCTGATCATATTTCTTTGTGCATGTTCATGAGTTTATGTGAAGATACATTTTCATCTTAAACTTCTTCATGCTTTTTCTCTGCCTGCCAGTAGATTGTAACACATGTGTAGTGTAATATGTAGCCTCACTGTAATACAACTTAGTTTTACACTGACACATTTTTCCTGTAGCAAAGAGCATTGCTGTGAAGACACCTGGAGCTGTACACTCCTGGTGTTGAGGAGAACAATGCTGCAAATGAAACTCCAAGCAGAGCACAGAGACTTCAGGTGAAAGGCTTTCAGTTGGGATCTTCAGTGGACTCTCACTCAATCAGAGGAGTGCAGTTCTTGTTGACTTTTGGTGAGTTGAAAGGCTTTCCAGTATGATGCACAAGGGCCCTCATGAACCTTGCTACTGAGTCCCACAGCCAACCAGCATTTTTTTCAAAAATATGTTCAGGCATCTGACATCTTTTCTTACCTCTAGAGAAGTAATATATTATTTAAAAAATACAATTATATAGATTACAAAAAATACATGAACGGTTAAATTTAATGATGTATAAGTGATACACTTTTGACATAATTTTACAAATAGTTAAATATCTACAAAACCATGTCCTTTCTTAAGATATCTAATGTATGTACTCATAAATTCTCCTGTCATTTTCCATGAAACTCCCTTCCTGCAAATATTTTCCTTCTATTCTTTCCTAAACTGAAACATTTATTTCTGTGTGTGACAGTTCTCTCTCATGGTGACATAATAGCAGATTACTTTTGCATGATTATCACGAGAACTGTATATTCCAAAACATCTATGTTCCTAAGATTTTCAGGGTTTTTTCCAGAATATGCAAGTTGTTGCAGCCCTCCCACAGGAGGTCAGGTGAAGCAGATGATAAAATCCAGGTGTAATATTCTGCCAACACCAAAATCCCTTCCATTCTCTGCAGTCTGGAGACCTCACCTGTGAAGTGGAGTGGGTGAACTGTCCACTCTGCCCTGTGCATGAAGGTAAGACAGAGGGGAAAGTTGGACACTAAACTCTGTGAAGCCCTCATTCCAGAGCCTCCTTCTATGCACAACTTCTTGGGGCCACTTCTCTTTCCCTGCTGATCCCCCAGTCCTTGTGCTGGTCCAGAGCATTCCTAACTGGTCCTGAGCACCAAGTCCTGGTCTCAGGCAGCGAATCTTCTTATTCCTGTGCACTGATAAGATTCATGTGCAGCTGATCCTGAACACTCCCTGCTAGTCTCACCACTCTGTATATAGGTTTGTGTCTGTGTTCACACCTAGTTCCCCTCAGAAAATGCATCACACAGTACAATACAGTCGTGTTTCCAGGGATACTGAGGACAGTTACTCAGAGACCTGATTTTTGGCTGTGTCTTTAGAGATGATGACAGATGCTGACAATGACCAGTTCTGTTTCCACTTTTACCATCCTGACACATACACTCAGTTTCCTGTTTGATGGCTGAAGGAACCAACTCCAGAAGCAACATCCAGAGCTGTGCCAATCAGAGAATGTGAGACTGAGAGACAGGGACTGAGAGGGCTTCTTTGGCCCAAGTCTGGTCTCTTGCAGCAGCAGCTAAGAAAGGACAGTCGGAGAACAGGGCTAGTCCTGAGACCAGAGACAGAATCTCCACATCAACCTGTATGAGTTTTCCTACACTTACATATGGGAGACTGCACCAGAAAGAGAAGGAACCACCATTATTCTATGTGACTGAAAACTAACTTTAAAAATATCTGAGAACATCTTAAACATTGCAATATGAAAGAAATTAAGGCATGTGTCATATGGGCTAATCTGGTAGCTCAAAAATCATTTGCATCTGTGATGCAGTCCTGTACATGAAGATCAGAAGGAGATAGAGGATGGACAAATTTTTGTCTTTGATTCTGGTTGGAGGGTACTGACTGAGCTCTCTAAGAACTCAGTGATGTTCATGGAGTCCATTGCTCAAGGCTCAAACCTCCTACTCAAGGACAGGGCATGTAATGGAAGATCTGGTCAGGGAGCTGGCTGTGTCCGCAGATCAAATAAAACTTTAGGGATGTGAAAACCAGCACGCAGGTGCCAAAAAATACAGCACATGTGCATAGGTGCAAGTGCATAACACACAGTGTCATTTCATATCTATGTGTATATACTCACATCCATTTCAGGGTACTGGCCCAAATCAATTTGTGTTCTCCATTCTCCATTGGTTCATTCAATAATTGGTATAATCCAAGACTTTTAGACCAATAACACATTGTTGGTATCTCAGTGAATTGGGCACAAATTCTCTAAAATTTGTTATATAAGTTTTATAGATTTTTAGACACTCAACTGGTTGTATTTCTCTTTGAGCACCTGAAATGCACTCCTACATATGTATGTTCATTGATTTCTGTGAAGATACACTTATTAGATGTCAAAGTTCCTTACACTCTTCATCTAATGCCCAGTAGATGTTGACATATTTGTACTATAATTTGTAGTGTTTTTGAAATACTACTTAGTTTTTTAATGGCACATTATTTTTTGTAGCAAGGTGCATTGCTGTGAAGACACCTGAAGCTGTCCACTTTCTGCGTGATAGAGAACAATGCTGCACATGAAACTCAGAGCCGAGCACAGAGCCTGCAGGTAAAAGGATTTTGGCTGTGATGCAGATGGTACTGGTCTTCAGGGACTCTCACTCAGCCAGAAGGTTGCAGTTCTTGTTTATTACTGGTGAATTGAAAGGCTTTGAAGTAAGATACAGCAAGAACACTCATGATTCCTTGCTCCTGAGTTCCACAGAAAACACTCCTCAGATTACCTAGGGTTGGCATGAAAGTTATAATCAACCAGTGCTTTACACAATAACTAAGGTAGCATGAATATGGAATCTACTAGTGCAATAAGTTAGATCTCCATAAAGAAGAATTCTGTTGCCTGGAACTTCCACCGTGGGCATGCCCTGCCACCGGGAACTTAGCGGAAGCTGGCATAAGGGGTAAGCAGCTCTCAACCTCCACCATGTGCCTGCCCTGCCACCAGGAACTTAGCAGAAGCCTGCATCAGGCAGAGGCTGCCTGGAACCTCCTCATTGGGCCCACCCTGCCACCGGGAACATTAAGGAGGCCCGCCCAAGTATGAAAAACTGCCCTGGACTGCTTCTGCTGGGTCCGCCCTCCCACCTGGAACATCAGAAGAACTCAGCAGGCTCCAGTTAGTGTGAAAAAACTTGGAACTTTGCTCCCAGGCGGTGAACCTTGAAGTACAGCAGATTAACTGTATCAGTGTGGTGAGTATACCCCTAAAATAGAGGTGTACAGCGGATAAATAGGGCCAGTAGTAAGACCCCCTCCAACTAACTGTAAGACTTTGGTGTGTCTGAAAAGAGTGTGTGTGATCCCCTCCTACAAATAGAAAACATCAGGCAGAGTGAAAATGAAAAAATGAAAAAGCAAAACGCAATCTCAAACATATAGTCCATCAGAAGCAAATATAGAAGACATTGAAATAGAGGACCCCAAAAGTAACACACTGGGAATCTCTGAAAAGATAGTGAGTGAAATAAAAAACAACTTCATAAGCCTATAGAGGAAATCAAATTGGAAGTAGTCTCCCGTGTAAAGATAGAAATAACAACTTTAGTAAAGGAGCTGTTGAATGCAGCTAAAGAAGAACTAGAAAAAAAGTAGATGAGCATGGGAAACTGATTGAAACTTTGAATGAACAATATAGGAAACAAGCAGAATTCATGAAACAAACTCAAAGAGACATCCAAGAAACAAAAAAATTCTATCGAAAGCATGCAAAACTGCCTAAAGGAAGCTGAGGATAGGATTTTGGACCTTGAGCACAGGATCACATTTAGTGATCAGGAAAGGATAAAACTTTTAAAAATAACAAAGCAGCATGAAATGAAAATCCAGAAGCTTCATGATGATGCCAAGAACAACAATATAAAAATAAAGGGCATTAGCAAAGATACAGGAGTCCAGGGAACTGACATACATAAAGTATTTGAAGAAATAATAGCAGAAAATTTCCCAAACATGGGGAAAGAATCTGATATGCAGATAGGTGAGGAATAAAGAACACCAAAAAGTCACAATCAACATAAATACACACTCAGACACATAATAATTAAGATCTCAGACATTCGAGAACTGCAAATTAACAGCACTGAGATTCCACCTTACTCCTGAATGTTTAGCTGCCATCAAGAAATCAACTGATAACAAATGTTGGCGAGGCTGCGGGGAAAAAGGAACACGGCTCCACTGTTGGTGGGAATGTATACTGGTGCAACCATGATGGAAATCCATATGGAGAATTCTCAAAAGACTAGGATTAGAAGCCCCATTCAATCCAGCTATCCCCCTCCTGGGCATTTTCCCCAAAGAACTGAAAAGTTCCTATCACAGTGATATATGTGCACCCATGTTCATAGCTGCACAGTTTGTGATAGCTAAATCCTGGAAACAACCAAGATGCTCATCAACTGCAGAGTGTATGAAAAGATGTGGCATTTTTATACAATGGAATATTACTCAGCTATAAAAAAGGATGGTCTTGAGGCCTTCAAAGTCAAATGGAGACAACTTGAGTCTATCCTCATTAGTAAAATAAATAAGAATCATATTTATAAATATCATATTGTGTCTCTAGTGTAAAAAGTAAATAAGTACTACAAGTGTAATAAAACCAAAATGTGTAATTGCTATTGTGAAGAAGAGAGGAAATGTGCTCTAAGGGATATAACTGCATGTAAGTTTGAGTGTGTAAAATAGATGACTGTATTGCTGAATCTTTGTTGGATCTGTGAGCAAAACTGTAGTCTGAATGTTTGAATATTTATTATGTACCCTTTAAATTTGTAACTTGAAAAACTACATCCAAGATGACAATACATAATTTACAAATTACTGATTTCTTAATGGGGCTTTTTCTCATTTTCCTTTTTCTTTCTTTCTTTTACAATTCTGTATTATTGCTACCCTTTTTTGTTTTTTTTTCTTTTTTTCTTCTCTTTAAATAAAATTTTAAAAATGTATAATTGCTATTGTAAAAAAAAGAGGAAATAGGAAGCACTATAAAAGATATAGCTGCATATATGTTTAGATGTGTGGGTAGATGGCCATATTTATAGGTTCTTGTTGGATTGTGGAACAGATCTGTTTGCACTCTCACTGCTTTAGTGCCTACTTTGTGTGCTTTAATCCTGTAACTCGAATACCTATTTCTAAAAGAACAATGTGTAATTTATCAACTAGTGATTTCTTATGATTTATCTTCTTTTCTTGAAATTCTGTAATATTTCTAACTTTTTCCTGTTTTTTTTTCTTTAAATAAAAAAAAATGAAAAAAATCTCAGACATACAGCATAAAAACAGAATACTAAAAGCTGTCATATAAAAGACACAACTCACCTATCAAGGAAAGCCTATTAGAATCATGGCAGAATTTTCAGCACAAACCCTGAAGAAAAGAAGAGCATTGAGAAAGGTATTTCAAGCCTTGAAAGAAAACAACCTTCAACCCAGACTGATGTACCCAGCAAAACTTTCATTCAAATTTAATGGAGAAACAAGATACTTCCATGACAAAGAACAACTGAAGAAATTCATGTCCACCAAACCAACACTAGAAAGAGTACTGAAAGACATACTGGACAGAGATAAAAATGACTACAATCCCCAAAACAACAACAGATAGAAACAACCAGGTATGATAAGCAATTAAATAAGGGGAAAAGCAGAAAGAAACAACTGGAACATAACATGGCAAAGTCGAGCCAGTTCATATCAGTGATATCCATAAATATAAAGGGCCTAAATTCACCTATAAAAAGAAATAGATTGAAAGAATGGATCCAGAAACAGAATCCCAAAATATGCTGAATACAAGAAACACATCTGACCCAAAAGGAAACTCATAGATTAAAAGTCAAAGGATGGAAAACAGTATTCTATGAAACAGGAACCCAGAAAAAAGCAAGGAGTAGCTATTCTATTTGCAGACAACGTGAACTTCAAACCTAAAATGATTAAAAGAGATAGAGAAGGTCACTACATACTTGTTAGTGGAAAAATTCAAGAAGAACAACTAACAAATAAAAATATATATGCACCAAATATGGGAGAACCAAACTAAATAAGACTATATTAATGGACATGAAAAACCAAATACACAAGAACACAATTATAACAAGTGACCTTAACAGACCATTGTCACAAAGAGATAGATCAACTAGACTAAAAGCCAACAAAGAAATAACAGAACTGAATCATACCTGTGTGCAATTGGACTTTGTAGACGTTTACAGAGTGTTCCACCCAACCACATCAGAAAACACATTCTTCTCAGCTGCACATGGGGCATTCTCCAAAACAGACCGTATATTATCCCATAAAATATTCTTAACTAAATGTAAAGGTATTGAAATCATACCATGCATAATATCTGATCATAGTGCACTGAAATTGGAAATTAATGGCAAATGAAATTGGAAAACCTGCATAAATGCATGGAAATTAAATAACAGCCTTTGGAACAACCAGTGGGCTACAGATGAAATTAAAGAAGAAATAAAAAAATACCAACAATTCAATGAAAATATGGAAACAACATATTGTAATCTGTGGGATGCAATTAAAGCAATCTTAAGAGGGAAATATATAGCAAGAAATTGTCATATCAAAAAAAACAAACAGAATGAGCACAAATAAACAACCTAATGCTCCATCTCAAGCATCGAGAAAAAAAAGAGCAAGCTAAACCCAAAGATCATAAAAGAGAGGAAATTGTAAAGATTAGAGAAGAATTCAATGCAATTGAAATTTAAAAAGCAATACAAAGAATTAATGAAACAAAAAGCTGTTTTTTTGAGAGAATCAACAAAAATTGACAAACCCCTAGCTAAACTTATCGAGAGAAATAAAGAAAAAACCCAAATTCACACAATAAGAACTGAGAAGGGAAAAATTACTGCAGATTCCATGGAAATTCAAAAGATCATGAATACCTACTTTGAAAATCTCTACTTACATAGAGTGGAAAACACAGAGAAAATGGACAGATTTCTAGAAACATATGAACTACCAAAGCTCAACCAAGAAGATATAGCAATTTTGAACAACCCAATATCAGCTATTAAAATTGAAAATGTAATTAAAAATTTACTAACAAAGAAAAGCTCAGTTCCAGATGGATTCACAGCTGAATTATACAAGAAATTTGGAGACAATTTAGTGCCAGTACTCCATGAACTTTTCAATGAAATTGAGAAAAAAGCAATCCTCCCTAAATCATTCCTGGAGGCAAGTATTACTCTGATACCAAAACCAGAGAAAGATCCAACCAAAAAGGAGAACTATAGAGCAATCTCGCTAATGAACTTTGATGCAAAGATTCTCAAAAAACACTGGCAAATAGAATGCAGCAAATCATCAAGAAGATTATACATCATGACCAAGGGGGGTTCATTCCAAGAATGCAGGAATGGTTTAACATACACAAATCAATAAATGTAATACACCACATAAACAGAGCCAAAAACAAAAACCACATGGTCATCTCAATAGATGCAGAAAAAGCTTTTGACAAAGTCCAACACATGTTCATGATAAAAAACCCTTCAGAAACTCGGAATACACAGCGTCTACCTCAACCTTATAAAGGCCATCTATGACTAACCAACAGTCAACATTATACCAAATGGACAAAAACTGAAAGCTTTCACATTAAAATCATGAACAAGACAAGTATCTCCACTATCACCACTCCTTTTCAGCATAGTTCTGGAAACACTAGCCAGGGCAGTCAGACAAGAGATAGAAATAAAAGGAGTAAAGATAGGAAAGGAAGAAATTAAATTATCACTATTTGCAGATAACATGATACTCTATATAGAATACCCAAAAAAATCTCCATTAAAAGACTACTAGAGGTAATAAACAAGTTCAGCAGTGAAGCTGAATACAAAGTCAATGCTCAAAAATCAATAACATTCCTGTACACAAAGAACTCACTCAGAGAGAAATTATGGAAATATCACGCTTTACAATAACATGTAAAAAATGAAATACTTAGGAATCAACCTAACTAAAAATGTAAAAGGCCTATATGCTGAAAATTATACTTCCCTGAAAAAGGAAATTGAAGAGGATATTAGAAAATGGAAGGACATCCCTTGCTCTTGGTTAGGAAGAACCAACATTGTGAACATGGCCATACTCCCAAAACTGTTATACAGATTTAACGCAATCCCAATCAAAATATCATTGACATACCTCACAGATCTAGTTAAAACACTGCTAAAATTCATTTGTAAACAGAAGAAACCTAGAATAGCAAAGGAAATTCTAGGCAACAAAAGCAAGGAAGGAGGCATCACAATTCCTGACTTGAAGCATTGCTATAAATCCAGAGTGATAAAATCAGCTTGCTACTGGCAAAGAAATAGACCTGAGGATCAATGGAACAGATTAGAAGGTGAAATCACAATTACAAATCACTCAGCCACCTGATATTTGACAAAGGGGCTAAATATGTCCCCTGGAAGGAGGATAGTCTCTTTAATAAATGGTGTTGGAAAAATTGACTCTGTACATGCCGAAGAGAGAAACTAGACCCATGCATATCACCATGCACAAAACTAAAGTCTAAATGGATCAAAGACCTTAATATTAAAACATAAACACTAAATCTACTAGAAGACAAGATACATAGAAGTCTTGGAGATATAGGGGTAGGCAGGGAATTCATGAACAAAATGCAAACTGCACGTGAAATCCTTTGAATAATCAACAACTGGGATCTCTTTCTGCACTTCAAAGGAAATCAACAACAGAGTGAAAATAAAACCCACAGAGTGGGAAAGAATTTTAACCAGCATCCCCTCAGACAAAGGACTTGTGTCCAGAACATATAAAGAATTGAAAAACATAAAGCCCCCCAAATTCAAATACCCTCTTCAAAAATGGGTATCTGAGATGAACACACACTTCTCAGAGAAAGATGTACAAATGGCAAATAAATATGTGAAGAAATGTTCACCATCACTGGTCATTCAATAAATGCAAATTAAAACAGCATTGAGATTCCACCTTACTCCAGAATGAGTAGCTGCCATCAAGAAATCAACTGATATCAAATGTTGGCGAGGCTGCGGGGAAAAAGGAACACTGCTCCACTGCTGGTGGGAATGTAGACTGCTGTAACCATTATGGAAATCCATATGGAGAATTCTCAGAAGACTAGTATGGGAAGTTCCATTCAATCCAGCTATTCCCCTCCTGGGTATTTTCCCCAGAGAACTGAAAAGTTCCTATCTCAGTGATATATGTGAACACACTTTCATAGCTGCACAATTTGTGATAGCTAAATCCTGGAAACAACCAAGATGCCCATCAACTGCAGAGTGAATGGAAAAGATGTGGCATTTTTATACAATGGAATATTACTCAGCTATAAAAAAGGATGATCTTGAGGCCTTCATAGGCAAATGGAGACAACTTGAGTCTATCCTCATTAGTGAAAAAGTAAGAAGCATATTTATAAATATCACACTGTGTCTAGTTTAAAAAGTAAATAAGTACTACAAGTGTAATAAAACCAAAATGTGTAATTGCTATTGTAAAAAAGATAGGAAAAGAAAGTGCTGTAAGGTATACATCTGCATGTATGTTTGAGTGTGTAAAATAGATGACCATATTGCTAAATCTTTGTTGGATCTTTGAGCAGAACTTTTTGTAGTCTGACTGTTTGAATGTTTACTATGTACCCTTTAACTTTGTGCCTTGAAAAACTACATCCAGGATAACAGTATGTAATTTATAAAATACTGATTTCTTAGTGGGGCTTTTTCTCATTTTCCTTTTTCTTTCTTTTAAAATTTGTATTGTTGCTACACTTTTTTCTGTTTTGCTTTTTTCTTCTCTTTAAATAAAATTTTTAAAATGTATAATTGCTATTGTAAAAAAGAGGAAATATGAAGCACTATAAAAGATATAGCTGTATGTATGTTTAGGTGTGTGGGACTGATGACCATATTTCTAGGTTCTTTTTGGATTGTTGAACAGATCTGTTTGCACTCTCACTGCTTGAGTGTCCATGTTGTGTGCTTTAATTTTTTAACTTGAATAACTATTTCTAAAAGAACAATATGTAATATATCAACTAGTGATTTCTTGCTGTTTATCTTCTTTTCTTGAAATTCTGTAATATTTCTACCTTTTTCCTATTTTTTTCACTTTAAATAAAAAACTACAAAAAAAGAAGAATTCTGTGTGCTGACACACTTACTAATTTGTCTCTGTGTCAGAAAAGTGGAGCTGAGGATTCCTGAGTGAGTCATGATGGAAAGCAGATTCCATTTCCAGATTCCTCACTGGGAGACCCTGAGCATTGGGACTGTGCATTCTGACCACCAGGGTGAAGAGGCACAAATGCTGGATGCAGGGGTCACTTTGGATATGACCTCTACAATAGGGAGACAAAAGTGTCCAACATCATCACTAAGCCATGAGTGCTGTTTGTCTACTTTAGAGACAGATTTAGCCCAGGAGAACCCTCATCTTTGACCACACAAGGCTGATATTTTGCTGTGTTAATGAGCCACACCCAGAACTCAGACATCTCCTTGCAGTTGAACCCGTTGCTCTCTCAACTCATTGAGAGATGAGAATCCATGTTCATTTAACTCTTTTACTGATATCATTTTGACATATTGGAACAAAGTTCCCAACCTACTAGATGTCCAGTGAGTGTTCAAGTTCTCTAAGATTGATGTATTTATTTTAGGAACAATAGAATTTAATGCAGAATATATTTATTGAGAGAAAAACAGCTTCCATCAGAGAAAGTGACAGAAGGGGTTCTGGTGGTTTGTCCAAGCCTCTATCTTTTCTAGGAACATTTATAGTGTAAAACAACAAAGTGAGGCAGGTCTATCATGTGGAAAACATGCAAATTCACAAGGTGGGAATAAGGTTGTATAGAACTATGGGCAACCAGTAAGATGATTGCTCAAGAAAAAATTATTAAATCGTGGAAAAATGAGGAAGTGAGTCACATAGCAAGCAGGCATGCATACAGAGCAGTGACTCTTTCTGTAGGGAGTTGGGATGGAGAGTACTGGCTTCCTCAAGGTGATACAAACCTTTTTAGAATATCAGTGCTTAGGATACAGGTGTATGTGTTTGATATTTTGTATTAATGAGTGGCTAACAGTGGGAGGTGTCTGTCTTCCCCAAAGTTGCAAGGTATCTGGGATTCTGCATTGGCTCCTTTGAGGATCTAGCACTGTCAGATGGTCTATGCTATTTATGTCTAACTCTGTGGCATCTAACAATCCCTCTTCTGAAGAAGTAACACAAATTGCCATAAGGGAGTAATGGACACTGACAGATCTGGCTTCTATAGGCTTAAGATGTCATAGCTGTTGATTGGCAGTCAGTGATACTCTGCAGAGATTGTATCTAATGACCTTGATAGATACCAGGCATTTCTATCTTGGTTACATGCACAGTTTTATGTCTGGAGTAGATAAAGGATTACAAACATTTGTGAATGTGTGGGACAAATAAGAGAATTATTACTATATTATGAGTACAAGCAACAAAGATTTTCATCAAGAGAAGCTAGTAATGGCTTCCTATAAGGATAAAGTTCAGAGAATTTTAAATTTGACATGTCATTGATTGGTTGTCCAATATCTTGAATAGCTATTGATATGTTAGCATAAGGATCAGGAATGTACCCATTTAGTTTTTAAAACTGAATAACTAAATCCTATGCTGTTAGAATCTCTAATGTCATCTGAGATTGGAGGATGGTTTTATTTATGTTTCCATTTTTATTTAGGAGAAACCAGCTGCAGTGTCGTTTTAGCCCCACTGGATATAGTTATTTAAGGGCTTGATATGTATTATATAATCTTTCCACCAGACAAGATCTGGTGGGGCCCAGTAAAAGGAATCTAAAAAGAATGTGGCATATATGTTATTGGTTTCATCTGTATGCTGCCTCAGAATTTGATATCCTTTAGACAAGAACAAATTTTAATCAAAGCATTATAATCAAATTAGATATACAATTGTATTCATAATTAAAGTGTGAGCATTAGAGCTAACAAGTAAGTTAAAGAACCGTTTCTTAGGAAATCCCTCAGGGTAATTCCAAATTACCACCTCCAATGCAACACCCGGTGAGAGTAAAGACATATTCAAAGTTAATGGCAGTCAAGGGTCCTAAATAAATCCCCATGAAGCAGTGCAGATAAAGGTCTTAATCCCAGGCCTGTCCTAGAATTTATTATTTTGTGAAGAAGGAGGTGGCTTGAGAACGAGTGATAGTGAGGTTGGCGGGAATTACATGTGTAAATTGAGTTGGCTGGCCAGGTAGACAGAAAAGCATCTCTACAAAATGCAAGGAGAATGACACACAGAATGATCAGTCTGCATAACTCAATTAAGGTAGCAACTGAATTGTTTTGGAGGCTGTTGTTTCCGTTTCTGATCTATAACTTTTGTGTCCTGGGACTCAGAGCCTCTTTATCTCCAGGCTCATCCCCAGTTGGCATTCCTGGAGCTGACTGGCTCTGACATCCTGCTGTGCTCACATCTTTTACAGAGAGCACTATGCTAGGAAGCAGAAGACTGTCTGATGACTCTAGTACCCCAGCTAGCCTTATTTGCAATGCTTAGAGCCAAATGGAAAGAGAAGGAAATTCCACAGTGAGCTCTGTGCATATCAGTATATGGAAATAAGCCTAAATGTAATCAATGTTGCAGCAATTGTTCTGCATTCAATGAGAGTTGCTCAAATTTCCTCCTAAAAAACTAGAGACACATTTCAGACATTTCAAAGATTTCAAGAAAAATTGAATTCAGGACGTTCAATAGGATGGACCCAGCTACATCACAGGAGATGGCATGATCTGGAAGGTTTTCTGACCCAGGGCTGAAAACAACAGATACACCTGGGATACCATGAGAATCAGGAACTCTCATTCCTGAAACCAGGACACAGTAGTGATGATAATGGCCCAAGTGAGGTGCAGAGCAGAGTGAGGAGGGGGAGGTATTTAGTTTCCCAGGATGACAGTGACCATGATTTCCATGGACAGATTTGAGAGAAATGTTTGACATCTATGTGTGAAGACATCACTTCAACTCTAAATTCAACATTCATGCATGTGTGCCAATTATTTATTTCAAATAATTTTCTTCTCTTCAGTGTACACTTTCTTCAGAGTGTCATGATAAAAAGATTAATATTAATAATAGATATATATTTGACTATTTCATAAAAGTTAAGGAAAAAATGTGACTAATGAATACAGAATGAACTGACAAAATACAAATATATAAAGACATAAATTGGAGACTTTATTTAGGAAAGAAAAATTATTATTATGAAACAAGAGCATTTTATTTTGAAGCTGTTACAGGTCCCACACAGAGCACACATCCCTCATCATGATTCTATCCCGTTTTTTCAGGGAGAATATGTGTGACTTTGCTGCATTCTGCGGTTTGCTAAGAGTAAACTGAATCAGCATTTAAGTGGAAACCTGGTAGGGAGCCTCTCATTTTCAACTGTTATTAATTCTCTAACTACTTTTCTATAATTACACATTGCTAATCTGTGACTGATACAAGAAATAAACTTCCCATATGTAAAGTGTGCCCCTGAGAAGTATTACCACACATGGAAAATTGCATCATCATGCACAGTCACAATAGAAATGCTATTCTCAGTGCGTCCTGAGGCTCCTTTGCCATCCCTCCCTCTCTTGCTTCCCTCCTGCATCCCATCCCCAGGCAGCTCATGACCATCCTCAGGCTGGTTTCCAATGACACCTCTATTTCATCATTGATACAAAGAGGACACATTCTGTAACTTTGATCTGGTTTAACACAATATTTGTATGAAATATTGTTGGAACCCTAGGAAAACTTGCCAGAAAAAGTTACCTCATGTTAATGATATCTTTCAAGAGTCTTATGAGGTCCAACACGGAAACACTGAGGACCCATGCTCTCAAATCACAGCTCTCCATCCTGACCTCCATCCTGTTTTCATCTCTCTTACTAAATTGAAGTGAAGTGTATCCCATGTGTAGATACAATTTCTTTGATGAAATTCTCTATGAACTGGTATACTTTTAGGTAGTTTCTAAATTTTAGTTACTGTGAAGATATTTTATAGGAATGTCACCTTGTAAAATTTTGCACTAATGTGCAGTTTCAGCCCTACTAATTACCCACTGACATAAATCATATGAAAAATTCATTTACTGAATTTTAAAGGATACTAAATTATTTGTAGAGTAGGTGAGAAATTGCACAATATTATCACCACTTTGAGGGCTCTAAATTTACTGCATCTTCATCAGAATCCTATTGCCCATCATTTTTATCTAAATCATACAATATACATAAAATGCAAAAATCTAAAATTATTTTTACTAAGCCTTGAATATAAACAGAAACACTCTTTATTCTTTGACACTTAAGAAAATTTTCCATAACAGACAAGTCCATAGTGCATGGTAGATTTCTGCTCACTGTGACTGGGTCAGGGTGTGGGAAGTGCAGGAACAACAAAGGGACAGCAAAAAATGTTTGGATGCCTCTGAATTTAGAAGAATGATTTATACCATCATTGTATTGGTAGCTCTAGGTTTAGTGGCTAGTACTCACAAAAATGAGCACTTAAAATTTAATTGATAAAATTATTGAGATCAAATTATTTTAATGTTTGTCAATTATCAGATTTATAGTTTAAAGTGATACACAGCTAAATTTGTACAAAAAGATATAATGAAATATGAGGGGAGAGAACAATGGTCCCACAAGCAACCAAGCCCAGTCTGGGAACCAGTATCAGACTGGGAACAGCCAGACCCTCAACAATTTCCAGGCAGCAGACTGGCAGGCAAGGGGTTCCAACAACAGTAAGTGACTGACTAATCTGGAGAAACACAGACTGTGATCATATCTATGGAGGTGAAATGCAGTTGGATGCCTGTGGTGCTCTGGTGTTTCACTAACATTGCAGGGCTGGGATCAGTAGTCTGATCATAGGTTCAAAGGATATCAATATGCAGTGTGGCACATATGGGGATCTCCTTCTGAGGGTTTCAGCCATTGTTGATTACTGATGGTCTTGTTTTGAGGTCCTATATTATTTCCATTGTTTGTTTGGTTGGCTTTTACTCTCTTTTTTTGTTTGATTATGATAATCCAATGTCAGGAGTAGCTATTTTGAAAATAGTAAGATACATTATGTAGCACTTTTGAATATACTATTGGCTTGTTTTGAAATCCTTTATTTCATTCATTGTTTTGTTTTTATTGTTTCTCTTCTATACTGTTCTGTTTGATTTTTACTATTTCTGAAGGTATTTGCAGCAGTTATATTGAAGAAAATGAGAGGCATTGTGGTAACTTCTCAGTTTCATGTTTTGAAGTCCTGTATCTTACACTGATTTGTTTTGATTGTTTTTATTCTGTGTTATGGTTGTTAAAATAACAAAGAAGACATAATGAAAGACATAAAGGCCCAATTACTACTCAATTTACATACAGGAAAGTGAGTCACAGGAGAAGGAAGTGTGAGGAGGACCCAGGGTCTCAGCAGCTATAGTCTCCCCAGGGTCTCTGTGCAGCTGCTCCTCTGCTGGGACCTGGAAGGGCTGGTTCCAGGGCACTGTGATCTCCTTGAATGCGCTTGGCTCCCTCTGAAGGGCCTGCACACCTCCTGGACTGTGAGGACAGGGTGTGTGGGTCTTGACCCCTGTAGAGGTGAGGGTTATGGGTGGGCTTACACTGACCACCCCTCACTGTGGATCGAACTTCCATGCAGAAAGTTACACAGGTTCCTGAGCTTCACAGGGATCTGGGCCAGATGAACACGGCAGAATCTTATTTGACATGAGTGATAACTTGAGTCCTTTGAGAATGGGCTCTCCTATTAAAAATCAACTTGTCCAGCTAAGACTTCAGTCATAAGGAAAGACATGAATGTCAGGGATAAGTATTATGTGGAGAAATCCCATATATGGACAGGAAACTACCTTTCAACCTCTTTTACATATGCTCCCTGGCTGCATACATGGAATGAAACTGTAGGTAAAATGGCATGTACAGAAAGAAATGGGTGAATAGTAGATATTTTTACTAAACAAGTGTGCCAGTTCAGAAAAAAATATTTAGATATTTGGAAATGTAAAATATTATTCTTTCAAGCGTTATTAAACAAATGATAAGGAAGAAGTTCTTCCTTTAATTAAATGAAATTTTCTGGTGCATCTCAAGAAACAGAAGATGAAAAGAGCCATTTTGTCTTTCTTTTTCAATTTTTAAATATTGCAATAAGTCTAAAGCACAGAAAGACCTTGTTTTCTTTCATGGTCATTTAGTCCAATGAGATCAGATCATTTCTCTTAATAAAAGTCTATGCATGTGAGTCAGTCACATGACAGTATGCAAAGATAAGGGACACAACTGAATCGATGGCTTAAATTTTATTATCTGTGCAATGTTTTCTTGATGCTAATGAGCTAAATCTTACTCCTGGAACAAATTTGGAAACTTTGCTAATGTGTGCCTAGTTAGTTTAAAACATCATATTTTTAAATGTCATAATTTCATACTTTGTTTTTTTACAACCTTTAGTGTTACTCTACTGAGTTCAGGAATAAACATTGTGTAAGATCTGTCTCTCACAACAAATATTACATACCAACTAGAGCATGTTCTGGAAGGTGTTCTCACCTGGGCTAGAAACAAAAAGTGTACTTGGAACACAATTGTAAACAGGAACTCTCATTCCTGAAATCAAGGTGAGGTAGTGATGATGATGGCCCAGGTGAGGTGAAGAGCTGGGTGTGGAGGTGGAGGTGATTTATCTTCTCAGGATGAGAGGAACTGTGTAGCCAAAGCCACATGATGGATATGTGTCACACCCATGAGTGAAGACCTCACCTCACCTCTGCCTTCAGGAAACTTGCATGTGTGGGGATTGGTGTTTCAACTAATTTCCCTCTATTCAATGGACAACTGCTTCACAGAACACCATAATAATGACAATGTCTTTAAGTTTAGAGGTATCTTATAAAAATTAGCAAAAGATATGTGACTGATGAATACAGAATGAACTTATGTAAAATTAAAAATATAAGGGCCTAAATTTGATATTATGTTTAAAACATAAAATGAATGTTATGTAACAGCATTTTATCTTAATATGATCTATTATACTCCTGATATGTAGCTTGAATCTGTGAATGTGTATTTCAGAGGAGAGAGAAAGACAAAAACATAGGTGGTGGAGGGATACCAAAGAATAGTAAAGCATATTTTATAAATTTCTAATTGTTAAATTATGTAAGTAAAGTTCCAGCCAGATAATATTGACAGAAAGAGCTCAGTGAGGTCCTGGACACTGTCCTGAGTTGAGTCCAGCTGCTCCTCTTCCTCCTTTCCTGAGCTCAGGGCTCCTCATGGTTCTCAGGCTGAGCCTGGGGACCAGGTCCCCTAAGGTGCCAAGGAGAGAAGAGAGCTGCCAGGTATCAGACCCTGTAAAAAGGGACAAGAAGGATTTAATTTCCTAATATCAAACTTTTACTCTGGAAATAGACAATTGCTCCTTATGATGAGAAAAACAACAATTTCATTTTAAATAATGATGATTTTGAAGTGGTTTTGTGAACAACATAAGAATTAAAGAGGCAAAATTGATAAATTTGGAATTTTATTAGCTGAACTTCGCAACCATTGGTGGACCCCTGTTTCAGAGTCCAAATAAGTGGTCCTGAACTGGAATGTTACAGGACTTTTAAAACAGACAAACAAAAAGACATCCTGTTGGAAGCAATAAAGCTAGAATCTTACATTAATTTTTGTTGACAGCTACACCCTGCTTTTTCATTGAGCAGGTTAATTATTCTCTTGTGGATACAGTTCTTTCTGCTTTTCTCATGGGACTTGTAGCCTGAATTTATTTTCATTCTTCTGGGTCAAATACAGCACATGAGATCATATTACTTATGCCAATCTACAGTAGATTTGATATTCAAAAGAAACTTAGTGTACAGCCACTTTGAGGTTATTGTCTTTTTAAGAAAAGTCATTTGCCTTCCTGGCAAGTGCAAGGTCATGAATTCAATCCTCAGTACAAAAAAAAAAGGAGGAAAAGTCATTACAGAAATAGAGAAAAAAACATATATAGATATATGTATCTGAACTTTCATCTTGAATACATCATAAATCATCTGAAGCCTGTGCATTTAGGGTCCCTTCCAGTTATGTGATATTAAGACACAGAGGAAACCTCAGAGGCCAACAGGAAGCCCTAAACCCCCAGCTTCCTGCTCTGTACCTGTTCCTGGGCCCTGGCTTCTGCTCCATGGATCCCCATCTCCCCCTGCTGGTCTTGAGCACCTCATTATGGAGGTTTATGTCTGGGCTTACATGGCCCTCCTCTCACTGTGTCTGTGGTACAGTAATACACGGCCGTGTCCTCAGGTCTCAGGCTGCTCATTTGCAGATACAGCATGTTATTGCTGTTGTCTCGGGAGGTGGTGAATCGGCCCTTCACCGAGTCTGCATAGCTTGTAGTACTACTGTCACCTTTGATGCTTGAGATCCACTCCAGCCCTTTCCCTGGAGCCTGGCGGACCCAGCTCATCCAGTAGTTACTGAAGGTAAATCCTGAGGCCATGCAGGAGAGTTTCAGGGACCCGCCAGGCTGCACCAAGCCTCCCCCTGACTCCACAAGCTGCACATCAGCCTGGACACCTGCAAAAGGAGGGACATCCTGCTCTAGAAACTGTCACTGAGGTCCACTCATCATCTCACCCATTCCACCCATTCAATTTCTCTTGTTTTTCATGAATTACCTTTTAAAACAGCTAGAAAGAAAACCCATCTCACTGTGAACTCCATGGTGAGCCGTATGTGCTCAGTGCTGATCACCCAGTGAAAACAGGTGGACACCAGGGCTGAGCTCCTCTGCAGAGCTGCAGGGTGAGCGCTGGGCTGGTTTTCATCAGCACAGAGAAGCCCTATTTGCATGGCCTCCTCGAATATAGACAGCTCTGGGCTTGGCTGTCTTAGAGAGGGCATCACACACTGCAGCTGTGAGTGTCCTGAGGAAGTTTGGTAACAGTGGTAACACTAAAAAAATGATAACTCATTATGTGACAGAGTTTTGTTCTGTGTGTATCACTTGACCTCATTTCACTTTTGCTCTTATACACAGATCACGGATTTTTAATTGATGCTGCTTACTGTGTAATCATGTAAAGCAATGAAAATGTCATAAAGTGTTGAGTTATCCACAATAGATCCCGTGTCATAAGTTTATATACATTGTCTGGCTCTACACTCTCCTAGGCTGTGGAGAGCTTGCTGATCTGGCTCCTGAACAGAGAGGGACAGAGCTTCTGAGGTTCACATCCCCTCTCCCCATGGTGCAAGCCTGTGTGACTTTGCTGATTCCACTGCTTGCTGAGAGGAAACCAAGTGGTGATCATGTTGGTGCCTGTTAGTGGCTCTCTCCTTGTTGACTGTTGTTATCTCTTTCACCCTTTTTCTGTATTCACCTATTTATTTGTAAAAGCTTCACTAGATATAAGACATAAATGGCCCATACATAAAGTGTGCACCTGAAAAGTATTAACACACAGGGACACTTGCACGACCACTCCTGAAACAGGGAGCACAGGTGTCATCCTCAGCCTGTTCTGAGGCTCTTCTGCAATCCCTCCCTCCTCCAGACATTCTAAAAAAAAGCATGGGAATTTTTCAAAGAACTAAAATTTGGAATTCCATATGATGCAGCTAATCTCTTTTTAGGTATCATTTCCAATGAGCCAAAATCATCACACTGCAGCACTACATACATAGCAATTTTTATAGCAACACAATTAGTAATAGCTAAAACCTGGAAGCAGCCAGTATACCATAAACATAGGAATGCATAAAGAAAATATAGCATTTCTACGTTGTGGGCTACTACTCAGATATAAAGCAAGATAAATTCTAGACAAACAATCATGTCTAAATAAGGTAAGACAGACACTTGGAAGTATTCTTGGTGTATACAGGGATAAGTATCATCTGGAGAAGTTTTAGATCCTGACAGGAAACCATCTTTTTCTTTCTTTTAATTTTCTAGTGATGTAGATTCTGTGCTCTCTCTGTAACACTACTGCTGCCTGCTGGTCCTCAGTGGCCCTGCGGGAGGCTTTGAGTCTGGGCTCACACTAATGTCCCCTCAATGTGAGTCTTGCATGGTAACCTATTGTGGTGTCTCTGGATCTCAGGCTGCTCATTTTCAGGTACAGTGTGTTCTTGGAACTCCCTCTGGAGATTATGCATCTCTTTCACAAATTTGGGGTACTATGTACTACCACCTTGTATACAGTGTAACCCCTTACCTGGAGCTGTTGGAATGAGATGATACAGCAGTCACAGATGTGACCCCTTCTGTAGGGAGGCACAAGTGTCCAGTATCTTCAACAGTGCGCTGAGTGCTGTTTGTCTACTTTGGAGATAGATTAAATGCATGGGGACCCTCATCTCTGATCACACAAGGAAAATATTTTGCTGTGTACTGTGCCACACCTGGGACTGGAACAGCCCTTGCAGTTGACCCCAGTGCTCTTTCAATTCATTGAGAGATGTGAATCCATGTTCTTTTAACAGTTTTACCCACATAATTTTATGTAGGGGAATAAAATTCCCAACCTACTAGATGTCCAGTATGAGTTCATGTTCTCTCAAATTGACAAACAAATTTTAAGAACAGCAGAGTTTAAGAGCAGTATGTATATATTGAGAGAAGGAGAGAGAGAGAGAGAGAGAGAGAGAGAGAGAGAGAGAGAGAGAGAGAGAGAGAGAAGGGTCCTGAGTGGATTGTCCAAGCCTCTATCTTTTCTAGGGACTTTTATAATGGCAAAGTTAGGCAGGTCTAATGTAGCTTAAAGATGGGAATTCACAAGGTGGGCATAAGGTCAAATAGAACTAAGGGCAACCTGTAAGATTATTGCTTAAGAAAAATTAATCAGATTGTGGAAAAATGGGGAACTGATACACAGAGCAAGCAGGCATGCATACAGAGCAGTGACTCTTCCTGTAGGGAGTTGGGATGTAGAGCATTGGCTTCCTCAGGGTCATAGAAACCTATTTAGAATATCAATGTTTAGGATATAAGTGTACATGTTTGATATTTTGTATTGATGAGTGGCTCACAGTGGGAGGTGTCTGTCTTCCCCACAGTTGCATGGTACCTGTGTGTAGTGTAACACAAACTGCCATGAGGGAGTAATGAACGCTGATGGATCTGGCTTCTATAGGGTGAAGGGGTCCTAATTGTTGATTGGCCATCAGGGATACTCTGCAGAGATTGTATCTAATGACCTCGATAGATACCAGGCCTTTCTATCTTGTTTACTTGCACAGTTTTATGTCTGGAGTAGATAAAGGATTACAAACATTTATGAATGTGTGAGCTAAATAAGAGAATTATTAATATAATCATGAGTACAAGCAACAAAGATTTTTTTCAAGAGGAGCTAGTAATGGCTTCCTATGAGGATAAAGTCCAGGGAATTTTAGAATTTGTCATGTCATTGATTGGTTGTCTAATATATTGAACAGCTATTGATATGTTAGCATAAGGATCAGGAATGTACCCATTTAGGTTTTAAAATTGCATAAGTAACTCCTATGCGGATAGAGTCTCTAATGTCGTCTGAGGTTGGATGATGGCCCATTTTATTAATTTTACCATTTTTATTTAGGATAGACCAGCTGCGATGTCATTTAACATCCATTGTGTATAGTTATTTAGGGCCTCAATATGCATCCTATAACCTTTTCTCCAGACAAGATCTGGTGGATCCTAGTAAAAGGAATCTAAAAAGAGCATGGAATATTTTTACTGGTTTCATGTGTATGATGCCTCAAGGTTTGGCATCCTTTAGACAAGAACAAATTTTAATCAAAGCACTTTTAGCTAAATAAGTACATAAAAGCATGCATAAATAAAGCATGAGCATTAGAGTTAACATGTAAGTTTAGGAACTGTTTCTAAGGAAATTCATCATGCAAATTTCAGTTGATTGTCTCCTGAGTGATGGGGAGCAGTTGTGATGTGAAGGTTGTGTATTCTGGCCATTTTAAGTGCCAAATATTTTAATCTCAAATATTTAGTATTGTAATCCAAGTATTACAATCCCTTTCCCAGTCTTCCTCACAATCCAAAATGTTATATTGTAATCCCATAGAGATGTTATTTGAATCCTAGCAGGTTAATTCCAATTTACCATTTCCAACGCAACCCACAGTGACAGTAAAGACACGAAGACATAGTTAAAGTTAAGGGCAGCCTGATTATAATCCCTGTGAAGATGTGTAGACAAAAACCTTGATCCTAGGCCTGTTCTAGAATTTATTATCTTGTGACAGAGGAGGTAGCTTGAGGATGAGTGACAGTGAGGATGGCAGGAACTAAATGAGTAACATATGTTGGCTATCCAGGTAGGGAGAAATTTATTTGCAAAATACAAGGAGAATGACACACAGAAGGATCAGTCTGCATAATTCAATTAAGGTAGCAATGGAATTGGTTTTGGAGGCTGTTGCTTCAGTTTCTAATATGTAAACATTCATGCCCTGGAAACTTACAACCTCTTTATTTCCAGGTTCTTACCTTGTTGACATTACTGGAGCTGACTGGCTCTGCCATCCTGCTGTGCTCATGTTTTTAACAGAGAGCATTTTGTGAGGAAACAGGAGATAGTCTAATGGTGTTACAGATTGCATACCCATACCTTTGGCTAACCATATTTGCAATGATTAGAGCCAAATGAAGAGAGAAGGAAATACCACAGTCAGTTCTGTGCATAGCATTATATGGAAATCAGTCTCAATATAATCAACACTACAGCAATTGTTCTGCATTCAAGGAGAGTCATTCAAATTGTCTCCTAAAAAATTAAATACAAATTTTAGACATTTCAAAGATCCCCAGGAAAATGGGATTCAGGACATTCAATAGTGTGGGTCCAGCTACATTTCAGGAGATGGCATGTTCTGTAAGGTGTTCTCACTCTGGTCTGGAAACAACAGGTACACTTGGGATACCATGAGAACTGGGAACTCTCATCGTTGAAACCAGGGTACAGCAGTGATGATGATTGCCCAGGGGAGGTGCAGAGCAAGGTGAACAGAGTGAGGAGATTCAGTTTCCCAGGATGACAGTGACTATTATTTCCATGGACATGAATGAAGGAAATTTACAGCATGTATAGGTGAAGATATCACCTCAGCTCTGTCTTCAAGAATTGTGCATGTGTGTGGATTGTGTACTTCTAATAATTCTCTTCTCTTCAGTATATACTTGTTTCATAGATTGTGCCATGATTAAAAGTATCATATTAATGACAATAGACTTATATCTGGCTATTATATAAAAATTTAGGAAAAAATATGTCACAAATGTATACAGAATGAACTGATAAAATAAAAATGGGTAAGGACAGAAATTGGAGAATTTATTTAGGAAAGAAAAATTAATATTATGAAACAGGAGCATTTTATCTTGAATATTGTCACATTATATATAGCTTGAAACCTGTACATTTGTATTTGAGAGAGAGAGAGAGAGAGAGAGAGAGAGAGACTAAGGAAAAAGAATGGTGAAGATAATTTGATAAATTCCTAATTTCAAAGCTACCCAAATAAATTCTGACCAGCCTACAGGAAGAGAAAGAGCTCAGCAAGGTCCCTGGACACTGCCCTAAGTACAGTCCAGCTGCCCCTCTTTCTCCTCCCCTGAGCTCAGGGCTCCTCAAGGTGTTGGGATGAGCCTGGAGAGCAAGACTTCTGAGATGGCCAAGGAGAGGAGGGAGCTACAAGGTGTCAGACACTGCAGAGGGATGTGAATAATTTAATTTTCTAATCTAATACATTTACTCCTGCAATAGACAATTGCTCCTTATAAAGAGTAAACTAACAATTTCAGTTTTATATAATGGTTATGTCACATTCAAAAGAAAGTTAATTTTTTAACACATACTTTGAGATTTATTGTCCTTTACAGAAAAATCACATGAAATAGACTTTAAAAAATAGTATGCATATGTAACAAAAACCGTATTTGTATCTTAAATACTTCGTAAGTCATCTGAAGCCTGGGTATCTTCAGTCTTTTCCTGTGATATTAAGACAGAAAGAAAACCCAAGAGGCCTGCAAGAAATCATCAGTGCCCTGCTTCCTGCTCTGCTCCTGCTTCAAGGGCCCTGGCCTGGTCTCTGTTAGTGAATCTCCATCTCCCCCTGCTGGTCGTGAGCTCCCCTGCAGGGAGCTTTGTGTCTGGGCTCTCACTGATGTCCCCTTACTGTGTCTCTGGCATGGTAATACATGGCCCTGTCCTCAGTTCTTAGGCTGCTCATTTGCAGATACAGTGTGTTCTTGCCATTGTCTCTGGAGATGGTGAATCTGACTTTCATGGAGTCTGTGTAGTATAGGGCAACACTACTACCACTGATGTATGAGATCCACTCCAGCCCCTTCCCTGGAGCCTGGCAGATCCAGTTCATGCTATAATCACTGAAGGTGAATCCCGAGGCCATGCAGGAGTGCTTCAGGGACCCCCAAGGCTGCACCAAGCCTTCCTTGTACTCCAGCAGCTGCACCTCTGCCTGGACACCTGCAAACACAGAAAAATCCTGCTCAGAAAATTATCACACATGTCCTCTACTCATTGCACTCATGTCTCTCACACAGTTACTATCACTTATTTTTCATAAATTACCTTTTAAAATAAAGAGGAGGAAAACCCGGCTCATTGTGAACTCCATGTTGAACCTTATCAATGAGTTGAAATGCCGAGACTTCCAGAGCTGGGCTACTCTGCAGAGATGCAGGGTCAGGGATGGGCTGTTTTTTAAGAGCATGGGGAGGCCCCATTTGTGTGACCTCCTGGTATATAGTCAGCTCTAGGCATTGAACACTCACATAGGGCTATGCCCACTTCGGATGTGACTGTAGTGAGGGAGCTTGGCAGCAATTTCATTCAAGTAATTATGAAAAGTCACTATGAGATAATGTCTTGGCATTTCTAACTCTTTATCACCTTCTGTTTATCCTAATCATATAAAATGTATTTTTGTATTCAATTTATCTTCTTTGGAAACATGAAAAAATATGAAAGTGCCAGAAACATTTTCTTTTACTACAGGAGAGCTGCTGTGCTGTAAATGTCCTACCCACTGACTGGGCTTATGCTCCTCTAAGTTGTAAACAAACTGCTTACTCTTCCAGGTCCTGGACAGAGCTTACAAGCCTGGGGATGATTCTCTGCCACACTTTCTGTAAGGAGAACATGTGTGATGTTGCTGCATTCTGCTTTTTGCTGAAATTAAAAAGCATCAGCATTTAACTGGATACCTGGGAATGAATCTCTTATTTCTAACTGTCATTAGCTCACTCTGTTTCTATATTTAGCTACCGCTAAACAGTAGCAGGCATAAAATGTAAACTGCCCATATACAGTGTACGTCTGAGATATATTAACACACATGGACACTTGCACAACCATGCACACACAATCATAGTAGTGAACACACACACATCATTCTCAGTTTGTCCTGAGGCTCCTCTGCAATATCTCCCTCCCCTGCATCCCTCCTGCATCTCATTCCCAGGCAGCTAATGACCATTCTCATGTAGCTTTACATTAACTTTCCTATTTCAACATTTATACTAAGAGCACACATCCTATCATTACAGTCATGTTTAACACTGAGTATTTTTAATTATCTACATGTGATTTTGTGAGTCAGGATTCATGAACATTTATGCTGATTGATTTCCTACTATTAAAAGATAAAGCTGGGGATAGAGCTCAATGCTAGGCTACTTCCCTATTTTCTGTGAGGCCTTTTCATTCCCTGTAAGCAAAAACAATCAGAAATGATCAAGCAGAAATGAGATATAAAACACTTCACTTCATTCCTTAATGGGTCTGTAAATGCTTTCTGCATATGCCAAGCTGATCAAAGAGAGCTGCTCATCCTCTTGCAAAAGTAAACACATGGAAAAGTTTGTCTTTCTTTACCATAAACAGTATATACATTACCCAAAAATCTGCCTTCACTGTAAATTAATCAATTTTCCTAAGAAATTCAAAGAATGACATTGCAAGACAATAAAAATATGGAATCTGGGGATACCAGGGTGGCATAATAAAATAGGACCAAGGCTTTCTATTTTGGTCTAAGGTCACCCTTTGCCATGTGATCAGCAGATTAAATTGGAAGCAATTCATGGATTTCTAATGACTGTGTGTACTGGGGAATCACAGTGTGAATATAAAAGATGTGCAAATTCAGGAGTGTGCTGTCAAAATCATCCACAAAGAGAAACTCACAACCAATACTGTTTTTCATATACTTCTGGACACTGAGAGTTCAAGAACAAGCAATGACAGAGATCATGTCTGCCTGCAGATAGCCGGGTGATGCCATCCCTTGTCTAGTTTCTGCACTTTCAGGTGGCAGAAGAGATGCACACTGTGTCCCTCCATTGCAGGGAGACAAAACAAGAGATTGGCTCAGGTCTGACGAGGCTGATCTCATCCAGGAACTCATGTCCCTCTAGGGAAATTTCCCAAAAATTCACAAAGTGTTAATGACAGTGTCCAGAGTCTCATGAGCTCAAATGTGAAACACTGAGGGCTCCATCCTCTCAAATCATAGCTTTCCATGCTGTTCTCTCTCCTTACTAAATTTATTTTACTGCTTCACAGTGTCCCCTAAGAGTGTTATCTTTCTTCTACTATTTTAAAAGCCTGACATAAATAGCATCTAAGTGAATTATGCATGAGGTTGGAGGTATGATCTTCCCCAATTTGTGCATGTAAATTAACCACTGTAGATGCTTCTGAAATGCAGAGAGGGCCTGGCACAGGGCAAACATTCCCAAACTACAGGGCTGACAGAAAGGCATAATAGGTTTGACAAACTGACAAAACCCACGAGAGCATCATTTAACCTTAATGATCCAGAGTAATTCTGACTTCATGTCATTACAGATTTATGCCACAGTTTGACTGTGTCCTGACCTATCCATCCTCATATTTTGTGGTTGCATTACTACCTGACTTCATAAGGGTGCAGCTAAAGCCTACTGGCTCCCACACCAGTTTCATGCTGATAGCTCTGGTGGCCAGGGTTCTTGTGGCAAATGTGGCAACGTTTTTCAGGAAGGCATTGTGCTTGGGCACCTCTCTGTGCTGGCTCTCACCCCACCTTTGTGCTGGCATTGCCTCTGTGGGGTCTCTCCAGTATCCTTCCTCCTGCAATGGTTCCTACTTGTGCCTGCAGATATCCAGTGCTTGCTCTGAAAGCCAGATGGCTGCATCCATTACCCACACTACTTGGAATTGTGCACCTGGGGAGTGAGCACCCCCTGGATGCCATGGACAGACATGGGTTGTGCACAGTGCAGTGTGATTCGCTGTGGCCCACAATGTTCTTGGAAACAGGGGTGCTACACATGAAGTTACTGCACAAGGTGACCCCAACATATGTGAGGCAGAAACTGGGGAAAACCCTAAGAAGTGAGACCCAAGGTCACAGGTTGACCATCAATGATCCTGTCAGTCTCTCAAGTCCCTGCACTCTGGTCATGTGGTGGGACTGACAGGCTTTAAATGTCACTGGGATCAGTTTTCTCTTTCCTGTGGATCAGCATCTGGCTTATCTCAGCCTACGGTGCTCTCCCTATCACATCATCCATTCACAGGACTTGAGTGTTCACTTTAGTAAATCTTGTCATTTAAAATTTAGCCAGCTTGCAAAATTTCCTAACTGCAAAGATTTCCTTCCTTTGACTTATTATTCCACACTGTTCTGTTGCTTTTCAGTCATTGTATCAGTAGAAATGAACTCTATTGTGCTGTTTCTAGACACCAGGTCTTGTCTGTTGTATTATGTTCATAAACCTATGCATGATATCAACATCAGTGTATTACTGACATTTTCCAGTAAGTTTTAAAGTGTGAATAAAATTTTTGCAGTTCCTTTTCTCCAAAAATGCATTAAGTGCTATAGATTTTGGTTTATCATTGTTAAGGGCATTCTGCATAAATTTTACCCACAGACAGTAAGATCAAAGTTTACATGTACTTTCAGGGGAATTGTGCATAATCAATCATTTTGAGTCTACTGTAACAATGCTTAATCTGTGTGTTCATCATGACAAGGAAATTTATAACTATTGCTAATTATTTATTGCATAATTCATGCCCACATAGTCCCTGGAAACCGTAGGTATATTTTCAGTGTGCAACTACTGTGAAAAATGTAGATGTTATATGTCACCAGAGTGACACAAGTGTGGAATTTTGTATACCTTATGATGATTCAATGCAGTAGTAAGAATATTAAATTCATTTCTTTAAGGATGAAAAATATCCCATGTTTGAGTAAAATTTCTTTAATTATCCTGTTTGAATCGGTAAAATTTTAGGTAAGTGTTAGTTAACATGAAGAATTATTATATGGATATTTCTTGTACTATTTTGTGTAAATTTTCAGTTTCTATAATTTAAATTAATTATCCAATGATATAAATCATAATAAGAATCCATTTTGTGAATTTAAAAAGATTCCAAAATATTTTTATAACGGCTGTGGAACTGCATCATCTCATCACCATTCCTGAGGGCCCTAATTTCAGTGCATCCTCATCAGTATATGTATTGCCTGTCACTTTTGTGCTAACCATAAATTGTGGCATAAAATGTAAAGAACTGAAATTAGTTTGCTAAACTTTGAATGTAGATATAAGCACTCTCTTTTACTTGAAGCTTAAGAGAATTTTCCATTTAAAGGAAATCCATAAATTCAGCACTGGATCTGTAGTCACTTTGACCAGGTCAGGGTGTGGGGAATGCAGAAATGAAAAGGAACAGCAAGAAATGTGATTTGGGAAAATAATTCTCACTAACATTGTATTGGTAGTTGCAAGTTTAATGGCGTGTACTTATCAAAAATTAAGATTTAAATTTGAATTGGTGAAATTGTTGATATCTAATTTATTTCAATGTTTGTTAATGATTCAGGTTGATAGTTATGTTATATAGTCTCAAATGCGTGAAGAAGATATAATGAAAGACAAACTGCCATTATTACTCCACTTCCATAGAGGGAAGTGGGTCACAGGAGGATGAGGAGTGAAGAGGACCCAGGGTCTCAGCAGCTAAAGTCCCTCCAGGGTCTCCATGCAGCTGCTCCTGTGCTGGAATCTGGAAGGGCTGATTCCTGGGCACCGTGATCCTCCTGAGTGCTCTTTGGCTCCCTCTAAGAGGACTGAACACCCTTGGTCTGTGAGGAGCAGGGTCTGTGGGTCCTGATCCCTGCAGAGATGAGGGTTGTGACTGGGCTCACATTGACCGCCCCTCACTGTGGATCCAAATTCCATCCAGACTGTTACCTGGTTGTCTGAGTTTCAACAGAACCTGGGCCAGATGAGCACAGCAGAAACTTTATGACACACTAATAATTTGAGTCCTGCAGAGTTGAGAATCTATTTTCCTGTTAAAAAGAATCTGAGACTTCAGAGGTAAGGAAAGACATAAAATCAGAGAATCACAGATAAGTATTATATGGTGATATTCCCAAACCTGATAAGAAACTACCTTCTTGAAATATGATATTGGCCTGTACACATGAAGTGAAATAGAATTTAAAGTGTAATGATGAAAAGAAATGGATGGAAAGTAGATTTTTATTATATATGATTGTTGGCACAGAAAAAATATATTTGGAATTGTAGAATTTTATACATTTAAATGATATTAAATAAAACAGAAGAAACCCTCTATTTCATTAAATGAATTTTTCTGGTCATTGCCAAGAAAAAATAGGCCAAAAAACTGTTTTGTATTTCTTTTAGTTTTTTACATATTGGAATAAGTATGCAGAATAGAAAGAGTCTTATTTTCCTTAACAGGTATTTTGTCAAATAATATCAGCTCATCACCCTAAATAAAAGCTCATGCATGTCACTCAGTCACACAGTATTTTGTGACAAAGATAGGAGAGACAAATGAGTCAATGGTTTAAATTTTAGAATGTATGCCACATAATCTTAATGCACATTGGCCAAATATGACACTGTGAAAAAATTTAACAGCTTTTCTAATGTGTGAGTGGTTGGCTTTAAAGCAACATATGTTTGAACACCATAATTGAGCACTTTGGTTTATTACAATCTTTACTGTTAGTTCAAAGGATTCTGAAATAAATGTAATGTAAGATCTGAATGCTTCAACAAATATTACACAAAATTATAGTTTTATTCTATTTGGAAAAAATTATGCATTGGCTCTTTTCTGAATTGGAGATAATAGTACACCTAGCCAAATTTTTTACACAGGAAATCTTTAGGATTTTCTTGGTGGAGATCATTATTTTTAATAGACCAAATTTGATGAAACTTCTTGATATCATTCGAGATATCTGTATGGCTCATATCTCCACAGACTTTTGTAATTTATCCTCTCTCCATACACAATTTTTGCCCTCTACTTTAACTTCAGAATAACATGAGAAACTAGCACCAATGTGTATGTGAACACTCAACTATATTTCAGATGAAGCTTCCAATGTCTCATGAAGTTAAATCAGTTTTGTAGTTGAAACAATGTGTGTGTAAAGCCTCCACCTAGCATCTAAGGAAATCAGATCTAAGCATCAGTGCCAGACATGCCAGTCATCGCTGTGTACTCAGCCAGCCTTGGTTTAGGGGTCCACTGCTTTCTCTTTCTTGTATACATACAACTATTTTAGATTTATTTACAATATATTCTGTGTCATTTTGTTTTTTATTGTGTTTGTTTGATTGAATATGTTTGAAACCTCGAAAAATTTGAGGTGATAATTAAAAATGCATTAGGAATTTATTTCGTGTCATCTCAACCTTATTAGACCTGGACATTTTTAAGTATTTATCAGTGATCACTTATGAAAATTAAATTTATGAAATACTAAATATATGACCTTTATCAGTAATATTAGCTCACAACAAAGTGTTAAAAATTAGTTGAAAAATCAATAATGTAATACACCACATCAACAGAGTCAACAACAAAAACCACATGGTCATCTCAATAGATGCAGAAAAGGCTTTCGACAAAGTCCAGCACATGCTCATGATAAAAACCCTTCAGAAACTCGGAATATATGGTATCTACCTTAACCTTTAAAGCCCATGTGTGAAAAACCAACAGCCAACATTATACTAAATGGACAAAAAGAATTTTTTTCTCTTTCATCAAAGGATAAAAACTTCAGTTTTGGTAATGGCAAATTGGGAATTGACATACAGTATTTTATGATACTGGATTTCTTATATTTCATGGGCTGTTAGCTAGTGAATCTAATATTTTGGGTTTTAGTTGGAATTTTCCATAATTTGTATTTTAATTCTGTTTCTATGCTGTTTCTATTAAGTCATATCATTATTTGTATCAATGTCATAAGTCCAACTCAAAACAATAGACAATAAAATGTTTAAATATTTGTTCTCTAGAGGGATGACTGTGCTGTGTGTTCCAAGTGCCCCCTGTTCATCAAGCACCCCTGCATGGAGTGACTGGCTCACACTGATGATGTCCCATCAGTGTGTCTGGCACAGTAATACACGGCCGTGTCCTCGGGTCTCAGGCTGCTCATCTGCAGATACAGCGTGTGCTTGCAGTTGTTCCTGGAGATGGTGAGTCGGTCCTTCACGGAGTCTGCCTAGTATGTGCAGACAGGCACCTATGAATGAGATCCACTCCAGCCCCTTCCCTGGACTGGTGAACCAAGCACATGGCATAGCTACTGAAGGTGAATCCCGAGGAGATGCAGGAGAGTCTCAGGGACACCCCAGCCTGCACCAAGCCTCCCCCGAACTCCACCAGCTGCTCCTCACACAGGACACCTGCAAACACAGAGACATCCTGCTCAGGAAACAGTCCCACACGTCCATTGTTTAACTCATGCTTGTCCACTGATACCCTTAGTGGACATTTTGTTATTTTATGATACATAATTTACCTTTTGACTTTGGGAACAGGAAAACCCATCTCAGTGCCAGCTCCATGGTGAGCCATCTGTGCTCAGTGCTGACAACTGAGTGGGAACAGCTGGGCACCAGGGCTGGGCTCCTCTGTAGAGCTGTAGGTTGAGGTCTGGGCTGGTTTTCACTAGCACAGAGAGGTCCTATTTGCATGGCCTCCTGTTATATAGACAGCTTTGGAGAAGAAAAACTGACACAGGGCTCTGTCCACCTCGGATATGACTGTAGTGTGGGAGTTTGGAACTAGTGACTTTATTTAAGAAAATATGAAAACCCACTGTGAGATAATGTCTTTGTATCTCTATCTCTTTATGTCCTTTTATTTGTCCTGTCCACACAAAATGCATTTTCTATTCAATTTATCCGTTTTATAACAGTTATGAAAGTGTCAGAAATAGTTTATTTTCCTACAGGAGAGCTGCTGTGCTGTATATGCCGTCCCCACTGTCTGTGCCTGTGATCTCCTAAGCTGTTTGTTGGGTCAAGGTCTGGTCTCTTGCAACAGAACCTGAGACAGGACAGTGGGAAGAGAGGGTGAGTTCTGAGATCAGAGCCAGAATCTCCATATCATCATGTCTGAATTTTCCCACACTCGCTAATGGGAGGCACCACCAGAAAGACAAGGAACCAGCATTATTCTATGTTCTTGAAGACTAAATTTACAAATCTCTGAGAGCATCTTAAGTTTTGAGATGCAAAACAAATTAAGGCAAAATGCAGTATGTGCTTATCTGATACACATTTACCAGCTCAAAAAAGCATTTATATCTGCAATGCAGTCTTGTACATGAAGATCAGAAGGAGATAGAGGATAGACAAATTTTTGCCTTTGCCTCTGGGTGGAGGATGTTGACTGAGCCCTCTAAGAACTCAGTGATGTTCCTAGAGTCCATTGGCCAAGGCCCAAACCTCCTAATCCAGGAGCAGACGTGTAGTGGCAGAGCTGGTCAGGGAGCTGGCTGTGTCTGCAGATGAAAGGAAACTTTAGGAATATGAAAAACATCACACAGGGGCCAAAGGTAACAGGATTGTGAGGTGCACACAGCACATGTGCACAGGTGCATGTACATAACACACAGCATCAATTCACATCCATTTCAGGGTCCTTGCACAAATCAATCTGCATTCTCCATTCTCATTGGTTCATTCAGTAATTGGTATCATCCAGGATTTTGAGACTAATAACACATTGTTTGTATATAAGTGAAGTGGACAAAAATTTTCTAAAGTTTATCATAAGTTTTATAGACATTCATACTCTCATCTGATTGTATTTCTCTTTGTGCATGTGAAATGCACTCATACATATATATGTTCATGGATTTCTGTGAAGATACATTTACTTAATCTCAAAGTTCCTTACACTTTTTTCCTGCTGCTCAGTAGATTTTTACACATCTGTACTTTAATTTGTAGCCTTTTTGAAATACTACTTAGTTTTTTCTGATACATTGTTCCTGCAGCAATGTGCACTGCTGGGATGACACCTGGAGCTGTCCACTCCCTGCATGATGGAGAACAATGCTGCACATGAAACTCAAAGCAGAGTATAGAGCCTGCAGGTAAAAGGCTTTCAGCTGTGATGGAGATGGCACTGGTTTTCAGGGGACTCTCAGTTAACTGGAGGGGTACAGTTCTAGTTTACTACTGGTGAATTGAAAGGCTTTCCAGTAAGATGCAGCAAAGACTCTCATGATTCCTTGCTACTGAGTTAAACAACAAACACTACAGTTTACCTAGGGTCAGCATGAAAGTTAGAATTTACCAGTACTTTACACATTGGCAAAGGTGGCCTGACGATGGAATCTACTAGTGCCATAAATTAAATCTCCTTGAAGAACACTTTCATATGCTGACACACGTATAAATTTGCCTGAGTCAGGAAAGTGTAGCCGAGCATTCCTGAGTGAGTCATGATGGAAAGCAGAGCCCAGCTCCATCCATCCTTACTAGGAAAACCTGAGCATGGGGACTGTGCATTCTGATCTCCAGTGTGAAGAGGCACAAATGCTGGATGTAGGGGTCACTCTGTATGTAACCTCTTCAGTAGGGAGACACAACTGTCCAGCATCATCACCCCTGTCAAGAGTGTTATCTGTCTACTTTGGAGACAGATTAAGCCCACAGGAACCCTCATCTGTGACCACACAAGGCAGACATTCTTGTTGTATATTGTGCCACACCCACTACTGGAGCAACCCTTGAGTAGAGCCAGCACTCTCTCAATTCACTGAGATAGATGAATCCATGTTCTTTTACCTCTTTACCCACATCATTTTGATATAAGGTAACAAATCTCCCAACCTACCAGATGTCTGGTGTGAGTTATAACAAAATTTAAGCAGAGAATTTATTTATTGAGAGAAAGAAAGCTTCTGTCTGAGAGACATAAGGGGTGTTAGTGGATTAGAAAAACTCTGTCTTTTCAAGGGACTTTTATAGAGCAAAACAACAAATTGAGGCAGGGCTAATATGAGGAAAACATGGGAACTCACAAGGGGGACACAATGTGGGACAGAACTATGGGCAACCAATAAGATCAACTCAGGTAAAATTGATTAAATCGGGGAAAAATATGGGGTAGAGTTACATAGGAAGCAGGTATGCACACAGCGTAGTGACTCCTCCTGTAGGGGATTGGTGACACCTGACTTCCTCAGGGTGATAGAGACCTCTGTAGAATATTAGAACTTAGCATGTGGGTGTATTTGTTTGATCTTTTGTCTTGGTGCCTGGCACACAGTGGGAGGTATCTATCCCCTCACTAATGGTGAATTCACTACTGGTGAATTCACCAGGTACAAAATATGTGGAATTCTGCATGGGGTCCTCTGAGGGCCTAGCCCTGTCTGACTGTCTACAATATTTCTATGTAACTCAGCAGGCTGTAACAATCCCTGCTTTGAAGAAGGAACCCAAACTGCTGAGAGGGAGTAATGGGCAATGACCGATCTGGGTTCTTCAGGCTGAGGATTGTCATAGTTGTTGATCAGCAGTCAGGGATATGCTACAGAGATTCCATCTACTGGCTTCCATAGATACCAGGCATTTTTTAACTTGGTTAGGGGTACAGCTTTAAGTCTGGAGTGTATGGGCCAAATAATAGAGTTTTTAGGATAATTATGAGTACAGTGAGCAAAGATTTTCATCAAAAGAGCTAGCAATAACTTCCTATAAGAACAAAGTCCAGGGATTTTTAGAATCTGATGTGTCATTGATTTGTTATCTAATATCTTGAAAAGCTACCGAGACATTAGCAGAAGTATCAGGAATGTTCACATTAAGTTTTTACAATTGCATAAATACCTTTTGTGCTAAGTATCTCCTTTCTCATGACTTCTGATTTTGGAGGATAACCTGTTTTACTAATTTTAGCTTTTTCATTTAGGAGAGAGAGACCAGCTGCACTGTCATTTAAGGTCCATTGGCTATAGTTAGTTAAGGTCTTGATATGTATCATATAAACTTTTCTCTGGAAAAGGTCTTGTTATCCCAGTACAAGGAATCTAGTATCTTTGTTTTATGACCTTATCTGAATGATGTTTTAGGGTTTGGAATCCTTTAGGCAAAAACCAAGTTTAATCAAAGCATGTATAAGCATGTATAAGAACATGGGCATTACAGCTTAAAGGTCAGTTTAGAAACTGTTTCTAAGGAATTTATCATGCAAGGTCAAGTGGCTTGTCTCCTGTATGATTGTCAGTAGTTGTGATGTGAAGGTTGTATATTCTGACCACACTGAGCTCCAAATATTGTAACCCCAAACATTGAGTATTGTAATCCAAGTACTGCAATCCCATTTCCAGTCTGTCTCACAAACCAAAACGTTATATTTGTAACCTCATTGAGACATTATTGGAATCCTTTCAAGTTACTCTTGGTATCAAGACTAAAGATATAAAGACATATTCAAACATAAGGGTAGCCAACAGGTCCTAAACACAATCCCTGTGAGGATGTGTGGACAAAGACCTTAATCCCTGGCCTCTGCTGGAATTTATTATCTTGTGAAGGAGGAGGTGGCTTGAGGGTAAGTGACAGTGAGGATGGCGGGAACTACATGAGTAAGATGAGCTGGCTAGCCAGGTAGGGTGAAAAGCATCTTTGCAAACTTCAGAGAAAATGATACACAGAAGGATCAGTCTGCATAACTCAACTAAGGTAGCAGTGGAATTACTTTTGGAAGCTATTGCTTCCATTTCTCGTCTGTAAACATTTGTGCCCTGGGATTCAGAACCTCTCTATTTCTAGGCTTATCCCCATTTGGCATTCCTGGAGCTCACTGGCTCTGCCATCCCACTGTTCTTGTATCTTTTGCAGAGAACATTTTGTGAGGAAACAGGAAAGTGTCTGATGGCTCTAGGGTTACATACCCATACCTCAGGGAACCTTATTTGCAATGCTTAGAGCCAATTGAAGAGAGAAAAAAATACCATAGTCAGATCTGCACATATCCACATATGGAAATAAGCCTCGATATAAAGAATTCTGCAGCAATTGTTCTGCATTCAGGGAAGTCGCTCAAATTGTCTCCTACAACACTAAAGCCAAATTTTAGACATTTCAGAGAGCTCCAGGAAAATGCAATTCAGGACATTCAATACTGTGAATCGAGCTACATCTCAGGAGATGGGTGTTCTGGATATGTTCTCACCCAGACCTAGAAACAACAGGTGCACTAGGGACACCCCATGAAGCAGGAACTCTCATCCCTGAAACTAGGATACAGTAGTGATGATGATGGCCCAGGCGATGTGCAGATCTGGGTGAGAAGCAGGATGTGATTTAGTTTCCCAGGTTGACAGTGACCATGATTTCCATGAACAGGACTGAAGGAAATGTATGACATCTATGTGTGAAGACATCACCTCAACTCTGCCTTCCAGGAGGGTGCATGTAGTAGATTGAGTATTTAAAATACTTTCCTCTTCTTCAGTGTACACTTGCTTCACAGATTGCCATGATAAAAAGAATAATATTAATAATAGGCATATACTTGACTATTTTATAAAAATTATTAAAATATTTGTGACTAATGAATAAAGAATAAACAGATATAAGGTAAAAAATATAAAGTCAGAAATTGGAGTATGGTTTAGAAAAAAAAGACTATGAAACAGGAATATTTTATCTTAAATATTATCTCTATACTGGCATAAATATTGAAACCTGTACATTTGTGTTAGAGAGACACAGTGAAACACAGAGAGAGACAGAAGAAAAAGAACAGTGAAGTTTATTTTATAGATTCCTAATTTAAAGCTAAAAAAATTAATTCCAGCCACATAACATAAACAGAAAGAGCTCAGCAAGGTCTCTGGATACTGCTTGGTGTCCAGCCTGCTTCCTCTCTTCCTCTTCCCCTGAGCCCAGAGCTTCTGATAGTGCTTGGCTGGCCCTGGGGACCAGGTCTCCTGAGGTATCAAGGAAAGAAGAGAGCTGCAAGGTCTCAGACCCTGGGCAAAGGGTTAGGAATAATTTATTTTCTAACCTGAAACATTTACTCCTGCAATAGACAATGGCTCCTTATGAGGAGAAAACTAAGAATATCATTTTTAGGTAATGATGATGTGACATTCAAAAGAAACTTAACTTCTCAAAATGTATTTTGAGTTTTATTGCCCTTTTTAGAGAAGTGATATGAAAGACACCAAAAAATATGTATAAATAAGAAAAAATGTACTTGTAATTTGAATACCCACTAAGTCATCTGAAGCCTGGGTATGTCTGTTATCTTCCTGTGGTGTTAAAACAGAGAGGGAACCCCAGAGGCCTACAGGAAACCTTCAGTTTCCTGCTTCCTGCTCTGCACCTGCTCCTGGGCCCTTGCCTGGTCTCACTCAGTGGATCTCCATTGCCCACTGCTGGTGGCAAGAACCTGCAGGAGGTTTGTGTCGGCTCACAGTGACATTCTCTCACTGTGCATGTAGCACAGTAATACACGGTTGTGTCCTCGGGTGTCAGGCTGCTCATCTGAAGATACAGCATGTACTTGCCATTGTCTCTGGAGATGGTGAATCGGCCCTACACCGAGTTGTCATATTCTGTATTACTGCTATCATCACTGATGTATGAAATCCACTCCAGCCCCTTTCCTGGAACCTGCCGAATCCAGGTTATGCTATAATCACTGAAGGTGAATTCCAAGGCCATGCAGGACAGTCTCAGTGACCCGCCAGGCTGCACCAAGCCTCCCCAGGACTCCACAAGCCACTCCTCATACAGGACACCTGCAAACACAGGGATATATTGATCATAAAATATTACACATGCCTCTATTTCTCATATTCATATCTATTAATTCATGATCACTTGTTTTTCAGCAATTACCTTTTAATATAAAAAGGAGGAAAACCCAGCTCATTATAAACTGCATGGTGAGCCCTCTGCACTCAGTCCTGATGATCAAGTACAAACACCTGAACCTCCAGGATTGGGCTCCTATGCAGAGCTGCAGGGTGAGGGCTGGGCCAGTTTTCATCAGCACAGGGAGGCCCTATTTGCATGGCCTACTGCTATATAGCCAGTTCTATTGAGGAAGCCTCAGAGAGGAAAGGGTGCAAATCACATGAGACTGCTTTGAGAGCTGTTTGGATTATCATATATATATATATATATATATATATATATATATATAAAATTATTATAACATTTGGTTTATTCCTATGTCTGTGTAGTGATAAAAACATAACCTCATCTGTTTTACTTCTTCTTACTTACATGTAATTAAGGTGTTTGATAATTTCATATGTTTGCAGATATGTACATAGAGTGAGAAGCATAATAACCTATGAGGTTTGAGCTGTATTTTATAAAACTTTCCATGCATTTGATCCTACAAACCTTGCCACAGATCTCAACTGCTGGTGGAGCAGTTCCAAGACAGTGGGGTCATGATTCATGATGTTTGTCAAACGTCTTCTTTTAATTAGAGATCTTGACAGGACTTTCTGTGTCGCACTACACTCATAAAAGAATGGGTAAACAGTATCTTTTTCAAGCGTACATTCAAGAATCTGGTGTCTCATTTTCTTATCTCTGCATTAACCTTTCCACTGTAAGGTATCTATTACAAATATATGTATTAATTTTAATGATGAATGAATGAGATACATTTTGACAGAAACTACCAACCTGATAATCCTTACAGAGTACTGCCCACTGTCAAGATATGCACTGGATCAGTGCTCCTAATTTCTCCTGTTGTATTTCAAATCTCCTTCCTTTATTGTAGATTTTCCTCAACTGAAACATTTGTTACTTTGTGGGCCTGTCTATTTCTCTTGGTGACAAAATTAGCACTCTGATTATTCATGATGATGACCATAAGTATTGTGTATTCCAAAGCATCTAAATTCTTAAGATTCTTGGTCTTCTTTTCAGTATATGCAAGTACTTATTGCCATCCCACAGTAACTCAGGTGAAGGAGATGAAAACAGTGCAGATGTAAATTTAATCTGTCACCACCAAATCCCTTTCATTGCCTGGATTCTGGAGAATTCACATGTGAGGTGGAGAAGATGCCCTGTATGTTCTCCACAGCATGTGTGATGCTAAGACAGAGGGGAAATTCAGACACGAAAAGGGATCCCTCAGTCCTAAGCTTCCTTCTCTCCAACTCCTCCTGGGGCAACTCCTCGTTCTCTGCAGATCGCCAGAGCTCTTTCACTAATCCACAGCTTTCCCTAATGCTTTTTTGCATACTCTCCTCCTCTCAAGCAGCCCACTCTTCTTGTCTGAAGCCACCCCTACTGGTCCATGCTACTCTGTACATAGCTTTGTGTCCGGGTTCCCAGTTGCCTCCCCTCAGAAACTGTCTTGCACAGTGCTACATGGTGGTGGTACTGTTGTGTTTTCCATGGATACTGAGGACAGTTGCATGGAGAACTGGTTCTTGCCTGAATCTTTAGAAATGCTGACTTTCAGGAATGAATTACAAGTTGTGTTTCCTCTTTTAATCATCCTGACACATTCACACAGTTTCCTTCATGGTGGCTGAAGGATTCAGCTCCAGGGGCAGCTTAGCAGAGTTGAAAAAACCAGACAATGTGCAGTTCACATCGAGACTGATGGTGAGTCTTATGCTGAGGCACATTGTTTCTGTTGCAGCAGTAGCTGAGACAGGACGGTGGGAGAACACAGTGAGTCCTGAGATCAGATACAGCATCTACACATCATCCTGTCAAAATTTTCAAGATCACATATCTGGGAGCCTGCACTAGAAACAGAAGGAATCTGCATTTTTCTAGTTTATTTAAGACTGGGTTTACAAATCTGTGAGGACATCTTAAACTTTGAGATACACAAGAAATTAAGTCAGTATGAAATATGAGTTTATGTGTCAGCTCCTGAAGTATTTGCATGTGGGGAGCTATCTTGTACATGAAGGTCACAAGGAGAAAGAGTATGTGCACCTTTTTGAAACTATGACTGTGTGAAAGGTGCTGACTGAGCCTTCAAAGAACTCCATTGCTCCAGGCCCAAACCTCCTACTCCATTCCGGACATATAATGGAAGAGCTGCTCAGGGAGTTTTGTGTGTTTTTGTTTATTTGGGGTTTTTTTTGTTTTTATTTTTTAAAAGAGGGTAAAAATAAACATAACATAATGGAACAAAGCAGATCAGAAGAAAACAATGTGAGTGACACAGATTTCAAACAAGACAACAGAAGATCTACAGTGGCTACCATGTCTCTTGTTTTATTCTAAATGATTGTCTATATCTTCACACACAATGAATTACTACAAAACAAATAATATAAAAGTGATCAGAACTAAGTAACGAAGGCATTAAAGGCCTTCAAAACCAGACAACATGAAAATTAACAATGGCTGCTATAGTGTCTCTTGTTCTCTTCAAAATAACTGGCCATATGTTCATGTATGTTGAAATTAAACAACACAAAGCAGACTAAAACCACTCTGAATGAAGAATAGAAGCATTACTGGATATCACAGCATGATGATACAGAATCAGCAATGGATACCATAATGTCTGTTTTTCTTCAAAGTAGCTGTTCATTTCATCACACATAATATAATTGACTCTCATAAACTGTTTAGAAGTTCTAGGCATGTATAAGCCTCTACACCTATACCTATCCTTGTTTTATTTTATTTTGTTTTGTTTTTACCTCTTATGGAGTTGTGTGTGTTTACAGATGAAGGATGGCTTTGCAGATACGAAAATTAAAACAGAGACCCAGGGATACCAGGACTGTGAAGTACATACAGCAAATAAGCATAGGTATTGTGTGCATAACACAAAACATCAGTTCACATTCTATGTGCATATGTACTCATGTGTTTTAAGGTACTGTTTCAAATCAATTGTCATTCTCCATTTTGTATTTGCTTTTACCATCATTCACATATTCCAGGGTTCTGAGGCTTCAGATAAATGCTGTCATCTCATTGAACTGGACAAATTTTGTTTAAGACACAAAAGTTGTCATGAATTTTATGAACTATTAGACACTCATCTGGTTGTATTTTTCCTTGTGCATGTTAAATGTGCTCATAATAATGTGTATTCATGGGTTTATGTTAAGATACATTTATTTTCAACTCAAAATTCCATTCACATTTTTCGACCTCACAGTAGATATTTATAGTAATTGGTACCCTGTTGAAATACATTGTAGTTGTCCAGTGTTGCATTTTTTTCTGTAGCAAGGTGCATTTAGGTGAGGACACTTACAGCTCTCAGCTTCTTGCATGGTGGAGAACAATGCTTTACATGAAACAACTAAGCTCATAACCTGCCACTGAGTTTCCCCTCTGTCTTAGCATCAGACATACTGGGAAGAATCTACAGTGTGTCCTCTCCACTCACATATGAATTTGTGGTGCCTTATGTAATGTGTAAAGCATTTTCTGTGGAACTCAGTAGCAATGAATCATGAGTGCCCTTGGTGCATCTTAATGGAAGGCTTTTCAGTGCACCAATAGTAAACAAGGACTGCACCCCTATGATTGAGTGAGAGTCAAGTCACCTTGCTACAGAACAAATGAATCAGTCCCATGGAAGGATCTCCAGCTCTAGCTTCACAGGCTCCAAGGAGGTTGAGTGACCCCAGTGCAACCCTAACTCTGCAATCTGGAGCTGGCTCCTATCAGTGTAGCTTCCATCATAGCTGCAAGAGATGGAATCTATGCATCCCCACACCCAGGCTGAACCCAGCGATGGACTTCCAGCAGATGCCCATGCCTAGAAATGAGGACTCAGTGCTTCAGATAATACTAGGAATGGTAGCAGGGGGATGCAGCACAGGACAGAGTCCAGAGTTTGTGTCCACTCAGGATTCTCTGAAGTTCCACATGTATAATGGATTCCCACAAAGAACAGATGGGCAGTTAACAGCATTCACCACTGATGCTGGTGATGTGGAGTCTGATCACATGGTTGTCTGGAAATCAGGTATCTGGTGAGCTGATTCATTTCCATGAGGGACACTATGTTCTTCAGACACCTTGTTCCCAAGAAGGACATAAGGACATCCTGGTGGGCTTCAGATGCTGGTCCTTACCCTTCAGACTTCAGGACCCAGCTGAGACTTGGAAACAGAGCCATCTCTGAGTCTCCCTAAGTGTGAAGTTTTCTCCCCATAGCAATGTATATGTCCTGCCAGTGCAACTCTTGCTCTCCCTCATGGATTCACCTGGATGTCCCAAAAGCCCCAGTAGGAGACACATCATACAAAGAACACCAAGGAGATAGAGAAAGTGAAATGAGCCTGAAGCTCTGGTTCCCTGAGCAGTGTCAGGAAGGTTGTGGGGAAGGAAGCTGCACAGGGCCCCACTGTTCTCTCCTCTATCTCCTCTGTTGTCTGTAGCTTCACTGAGTTCTGCTCCAGGTGCACCTCATCCTGGAGCTCCTTCAACTGTAATCCTGCTCACCACACTGCTGTGCCTGACTATGGAGACTCCGTGTGTTCATGGTGACATCACTACCATCCTGTCTGACAAGGAATCTCGAGATGTTTCCCTCATTTTCCCTTGTACTCTCTTCCTCTCTGGGCAGCAGGGCACTTCCATTAATGTATTTCTCATACAGAATACATTGACTCCTTATGGCCGTACTTGAAGAATGAGTGATTGATTATAGTTAGGGGAATTCATTTCCAACAAGTGGGATAAGTTTCTGGAAATATCATTCCCTGAGTGTCCTTCTGGAGAGGCTATAGGTCCATTTCTCAATGTTCAATTTTCCTTTCCCCCAGTCAGACACTTCGGTCCAGTACAGCTGCCCCTCTTCCTCCTTCCCTGAGTTCAGGGTACCTCATGGGGCTGGGCTGAGCCTGTGGACCAGGTCTCCTGAGGTGCTAATGAGAGGAGACAGCTGCAAGGTCTCAGGGCATGTGCAGAGTGATAAGAATAATTTAGTTTCCTAATCTGAAATATTTACTCCTGCAATATACAATTGCTGCTCATGATGACAAAAATAACATTTTCAGTTTTAGATAATAATGATTTGAAATTCAAAAGTAAATTCATATAAAAAACTGAAAAATGCTGCACCCTTTTCTGTCCATGCTGCGTCCTAGTCCATTCACACCTTGTGACAAGGTCCATGGGTGGAGGAGAGAACTTCAAGGAATCGCTTTTCCAGGAAAAGAACACCACATGTGGGAATTGGGCGCAGGGATCTTGGAATGTTTTGTACTGGTAATTGTAATTTGTTTAATTCATATATATATATATATATATATATATATATACATATATTTCCATGTAATACTCAATATGAAATCGAAAATAGAAACTCCAGAGGAGTTACTAGACACCCTCTAGATAACCCCTTTGTGAAAACTGATTGTGAAATTTTACCTTCTGTGAGTAGTATGAGAGAGTTTATACAAAAGCTTTAAATGAAAGAGCTCATGGAGTAGGATTTACAAAATTCCTGTGAGACAACCGCCCTTGATCCAGGGAAGTTTCTCTATCAGTAATTACAAACTAAAGCCCCCAAGAAACCTTTTACCTCAAGTGCCTGACCCCCCTCTGCCTTACACAGGGATTTATGATAAGCATGGGCAAAGAATAGTTAATATCAAAGGAAAATGGGCCAAATGTAATCAATTAAATTTCATGGAAAGATTAACTAGGAATGGGCCACCCTATTGTATTAGATCAACAGAGGATAAAA
>PVLA01006883.1:0-38668 GCA_004027455.1 Hydrochoerus hydrochaeris | reverse complement strand
ACAAGCTAATTAAGTAACAAGATTAAAGTTTAACAAAGGTGAAAAAAGTTAATTAACACATATTGTTTAAGATTATCCCTGCCTGGCCTTAAGCCTGGGACGCTTCCTGCTTGGGGTTTAAGTTACTGCCAAAAGTTAGAAAATATATACTCCAGCTTCTAAAAAAATAGATTCAGATTCACTCACATACTGGTGTGCAGTGTCTTCTGTCTCTCACTCGCCGACTCCCTGACCACCTTTGGGACCCCTGAGCCCTGCTGCAGCTAGACTCTGGCATAAAAAATATGTATATATAACTGTACTTGAATCTTGAATACATCAGAAGTCATAATCTGTTATGTTATCTCCATAGGATCCAATGTATTATAAGGTTATGCCCACCATCTGGCCATATGCTATCCTAGGTTGTGAACAAACTGCTTCCTGATCCAGCTCCTGGACACAGGAATATACCTCCCAAGGTTCACATCTCCTCTCCTTGTGGTGAGAGTCTGTGTGACTTTGCTGCATTCCGCTGCACGCTGAGAGGAAACTGAGTGGTGATCATGTTGGTGTGTGTTAATGGCTCTCTCATTGTTGGCTGCTATCTCTCTCTCTCCTGTTTTCACATGTTTTTGATTTGTAAAAACTTCACGAGATATAAGGCATAAGCTTCCCATATGTAAAGTGTGCACCTGAGAAGTATTAACACAGATGGACACTTGCACAGCCACACACATCCAAAGCAGGGATCATATGTGTCATCCTCAGCATGTCCTAAGGATGCTCTGCAAGCCCTCCCTCCCTGCTTCCCTCCTGCATCCTGTCACCAAGCAGCTGGTGACCATCTTCATGCTGCTTCACATTAACTTTCCTTCCTATGAATCCTGCTACACTCTTCCTGGGGATGTAAACTAGCTCAAACATTTTTTAATCAATATAGATATTCTTTAAAAACTAAAATTAAATTCCATATGACCTAGCTATTCTGCTTCTTGGTATCTTTGCCAAAAAGCCAAAAACATAACATTACATGCATAGCAATGTATATAGCAACACAGTTAGTAAAAGCTAAATCCTGGAAGCAGCCAATATACCATAAACTTATGAATGGACAAAGAAAAGATAGTATTTATATTGCATGGGCTATTACTATAGCTATAAAGAAGGATATACTGCCAGCTATAAATAAGGATAAATTCTTGACAAACAATCATGTATGATAGACTTCCAAGGTAAAGACAGACACATGAAACTGGAGTATCCAGGAATATGTATCATAAGGAGAAGTTCTTGATCCTAATGAAAACCGCATTTCACCTTCTAAATCTTCACTTGATATAGATACTGTGCTCTCTTTGTTACCTGAGTGCTGCCTGCTGGTCCTGGGTACCCTCCAGGAAGCTTTGTGTCTTTACTCACACTGATGTCTCCTCACTGTCTCTGGCATGGTAACAAATGGCTGTATCCCAGGATCTCAGGCTGCTCATTTGTAGATTCAGCGTGTCCTCAGTATTATCTCTGGAGATGGTGAATCAGCCCTTCACAGATTCATGGTAGTATGTGCTACCACCATTATTAATGCTTGACACCCACTAAAGCCCCTTCCCTGGAGCTGCTGGACTGAGATGTTCCAGTAATCACTGAAGGTTAATCCAGGGGCTGAACAGGAGAGTCTCAGGGATGCCCCAGACTGCACAAGCCGGCCCTCTTGGACTCCACCAGCTACTCCTCACACTGGACACCTGCAAACACAGAGTCATCCTCTTCAGGAAGCTGTCACACAGATGAACTGTTTCTCCCAGTTATGTCTACTCACACACTCAGTATTGTTTATTCTCAATGAATTACCTTATAAAACAAGAAGGAAAAGCCAGCTCAGGGAAAACTCCATGGTATCATCTGTATTCAAGCCTGATCCTGCAGCAGGTACATCTGGCATCCAGGGCTGGGCTCCTCTGCAGAGCTGCAGGGTCCAGGCTAGGCTGGTCCCCCTGCTACAGAGACATCTATGTTGTGGAAGCCTCAAATATGGAAGGTACAGGGCACACAAGAATGTTATTGGAAATGAATTACTAACTGCCCTTCCTTCCACAAACATCATTTTTGTTCTGTATTTTAAATTTAAAATAATTTGAAAAACTAGCATCAACTATGCTATATGAATACTCAACCTCATTTCAGTTGAAGATTCCAAATTCTTATGAAATTCAATCAGTTTTGTAGTTGCAACAAGTTTTGTGCAAAACCTTCATATGAACACTTGACAAAATCATCATTGATTATTCAGTGCCAGACATGGCAAATCTCAAGTGACAGTGGACTTCCAGCTCATCAACTCAGCCCCCCACACACACACTTACCCATATAGTCTCATACTTTGGGTGACTGGCATTTGAGTTGTCTCCAAGATTAAGCTATTACAAATTGTGGTACTGGAACCATGGGTACATGTACATCACTGTAATGTGATGTTTTCATTTATTCTGGAGACACATCCAAGAGGAAACAGCTGAGTTGATTGACATCCTTAATCCTAGATATTTTGAGGAATCTCCATAGTGTTTCCAGGAATAGCTTCACCAGTCTTCACTCACCAGAGGTGGAAAATACTCCTTTTTTCCCACAGCTGTCCCAACATTTGTTATTGGTTGATTTCTTGATTATTCCATTACTGCATTGAGGTGGAATCACAGTGTTGTTTTAACTTGTGTCTCTCATATTATAATGATGTTGATCATTTTTTCATATATATCTTTACCATTTCGATTTCCTCATCTTAGAAGTACATATGCACTGCAGATGCCCACTTTTAGATTGGTCTTTGAATTAGGGGGGTATCATGGTTTATTTCATTGGCAACCAAGTCTCACGCAATTATGGACTGGACCAAATCTAGCATTTGTGATTGGTTTGTTATCTAGTGCTCAGATTGGTGGTGTGAGTGTTTCATCCATGCACGGATGGAGCCAGAATACAGTGTATCAGCCAGAAGAAGGTGTGTCTCTCTCTCTTGCCTGTTCACACATGCTGTTTGCAGCTGGCCATGAATGGGTGCCCCACAACGTCATGCTACCTTGAAACCAGCTGAATATGGACTGAAACCTCCAAACTGTAAGAACTAAACCTTTTCTTCCTCCATTGTGGGTGTTGGGTATTTTGTCCCATCAAGGAGAGAAAAGTAACCAAGACAAGGGATTTGATTTTTTTTCAAATTCTTTATATCTTCTGGATATAAATTCATTGCCTGAGGGACAACTGACTCAACATTTTTTTCTCAGTGGATTGGTTTCCTTTTCATACTATTGGTGATTTCTTTTGATGTACCAAAGCTTTTTAATAAGATGAGATCTCAGTTGTTTTTTTGAAGTATTTCCCATGCATTCTGGGTTTTGAACACTTTACCTACATCTATGTCATCTAGATTTCTACCTACATTCTCTTCCAGTATATTGAATGTTTCCATTTTAATATCTAGATTGTTGATTCATCTTAATTTTAGATTAGTATGTGGAAATAACCATGGGACTAGTTTTAATATTTGGCATGCAGAAAATCAATTTTTCCAACACCATTTATTAGAGATACTTTCTTCTTGTGAAAATATTTTACTCCCTTGTCTAAGGTAACTTTTTTAGAGTGTATTCGGAATAGTTTATGCATCATATAATCTGTTCCACTGAGTCTGACATCTGTTTTTGCCCATACCATGCTGATTTTATCATAGAAGCTTGTAGCAGTATTCCAAGTCAGGGAATGCAATGTCTGCTACCTTACCATTAATGTTGAGAATCATTTTTGCTATTCTTGGTTTATTCTGTTTCTAAATGAATTTTATGAATGTTTTCTCTATTTCTGTGAGAAATGCTAATGGTGCTTTGATTTCATCTGGATGAAATCTGTATAGCAACTTTATGAGTATGGCCATTTTTACTAGGTTGGTTCTTCTACCTGAGCAAAGTATATCTTCTCATTTTCTGATATCTTCTTTGATTACCTTTTTGAAAGTACTGTTATTATCAGTGTGTAGATCTTTTACTTCCTGTGTTGTATTGATTATCATTTAATTTTTTGCATACTATTACAAAAGGTGTGGTTCCACTAATGACTCAGTCAATGAGTTGATTATGCATGCACAGGAAAACTGTTGATTTCTTTAATTTTGGACATTGACATTAATTAATATATTGCATATTATTATCTTTACAGTAGTTGTTCATAATACAGGATTTAGCATGAAAAGAATGATTCACACAGTCCAACAATGAAAACAAAAAACTGTTCTTTTTGAACAGATTAGTAGTATAGTAATCAGTTTATATGCAAAGACACACACACACACACACACACACATGCATCTTTTCCCTTCTTTCTCCTTTTCCCATCCCAGTTGTTCTTTCCTTTCAAGCATGTGTTTTTGTTTTCATTTACACAATATCTATTATATATTTTGGGTCTGATTTACTCTTTCAGCTTTTACACTAGTGTGACAAAACTACATTCACACATCTATGTCTGATTTGTTCCACTCATGAATATGGACTCAAGTTACATCCATTTATCAATAAAGGCCTCAAGTTTATCCTTCTTTGTAGCTGAATAATACTCAATTATATAAAAATACAATGTCTTGTGCCTGGGATTATCTCAGTGGTGAAAGTGCCTGCCTGGCAAGCATGAGGTCGTAAGTTCAATGCTCAGTACCAAAATAAAAAAATTAAAAAATACTATGTCTTTTTTATCCATTCCATGCTTGATGAGCATTTGGGTTGGTTTCAATATTTAGCTATTACAAATTGTTCTCCTATAAATATGGGTGCACATATATCAGTGTTTCAATTCTTCTGGGAAAACACACAGAAGGGAAATAACTGGACTGAATGAAATCCCCAGTGGTAGTCTTTTGAAGAATCTGCACACTGATTTCCACAGTGGTTGTCTACACTCGCACCACAAATGGAGAAGAGGTCCTTTTTCCCTACAGCACTACCAGCATTTGTTATTGGTTGATTTCTTGATGACAGCCATTCTTTCTGGAGTGAGATATAATTTCAATGTTGTTAATTTGCATTTCTTGAATGATCAGTGATATCAAAAATTTGTTCATGTATTTATTTGCCTTTCATATTTCTTCATCTAAGCAGTGAGTGTTTGTCTCACATGCCCATTTTTGGATCTGGGAGCCTGAATTTTTCAATTCTTTATATGTTCTAGATATAAATCCTTTGAAGAACAGTTGGCTATCATTTTTTTTCAATTCTTTGGATTTCCTTTGCACTCTGTTGGTGACTTCTTTTGATATGCAATCATTTTAATATGATGAGATCTCAGCTGTTGATTCTGGGAAATATTTTCAAATATGCAATTTAATTTTTGTTCATGAACTCTCTGCCTGCCCCTATATCTTCAAGATTTCTACCTATCTTGTCTTCCAGTAGATTTATTATTTCCATTTTAATATTTAGAGCTTTGATCCATTTTGACTTTAGTTCAGTGCATTGTGATAAATATATGTCTAGTTTTAGTCATCAGTACATAGAAAATTAATTTTCCAGCACCATTCATTAAAGAGGCTATCTTGCTCCCAATGAATATGTTTGGCCCCTTTCTCAAAGATAAGGTGGCTGAGTGTCTTATTAATTGTGCCTGCATCTTTAGTCTGTTCCAATAATACTCAGGTCTGTTTATTTGCCAGTACCATGTTGATTTTATCACAGTAGCTTTGTATACCCCATGATTCTCAAATATGGCACCATTTTTTTGGACGATAAGCCTCTGACTGAGTGGCTGGTTGATCAGACTGAACTGCATTCATCATGAGAAGGTGTGCTTTGTGCTTACTGTCATACTTATATTGGATTTGCTTTCCTGCTTGCAGTGTTTCTGCCAATACTCCTATGCAAAGATTTACATGATACCTTACCAACTATCATCAAATTCCATGCAGCATTGTAACTCACACCAAGAAACATGTTTGATAGCTAATGAAGTGGAGATGGGCTTATAGCTATGGAATTCACTGGGATTACAGTATTCCTCAACATACAGAAGCAGATGATTTGATAGAAAGTTAGAATTGTCTTTTGAAAACACACTTGCAGCATCAGTTAGGTTGCAACAGCTTTCAGTAATTAGGAAAGGTTCTTCTAAAAATTGCCCATGCTTTGAACCAGAATCCACTATAGGCTGCTATTTCCCATAGTAAACATTCATGGGTTGAGGAATAAAAGGGTGGAAGTAACAGTGGTACCACTCGCCATTTCTGAGATGATCTACCAGCAAAATTTTGCCTCATATTCTAACGACCTCATGCTCTGCTGGGTTAGAAAGAAGTATTAGTTCTGGGTGTGGGGAAGTCCTGTTCCAGGAAGCACAAGAATGCCACTGAATGTTCATTTTGATCTCCTTATGACTCTGAGGAATCAAGCAAGAAAGGGAATTTCACTGTTGAGAGGGCCAGTGGACCCAGATTGCCAAAGAAGCATTAGACTATTATTTTATAATGGAGGAAAGTAAAAATATATTTGGAAAGGCAATCACTAGATTACTTCCTAGTATAACTATGCCTTGTTATTAGTAAATGGAAAACTGTAACAATATGATCCAGACAGATTGTCAAATAGTCTAGAACCTTCAAAAATGAAAGTATGAGTCACTGCACCAAGAAAAGAACCAACATCTGCTTAGGGGCTTGCTGAGGGTCAAGGAAATACCAAATGGGTAGTACAAGTTAGATCTAAATTAGAGCTATAGTCCTGTGATTAGCTATAGAAACAAGGATTGTAACTGTAATTTTTTTCTCCTAACATGCTTACAATATAATGTAATGTTGATAAACTTAACATTGTTTAAGCCTTTTTAAACCCATGTTATAGTGCTCAAGTTATGAAATGTTAGCATCACCAAAGAAAGCTTCTGCTCTATTCTGGGAAGGAAATAAGTTTGTTTTCATTTTTACTCTGGACAATCAAAACATGTTAGGTTTATTTCTGAGCTTATCTCTGCATCCAGAGTATGGTATAAAGAAATCTGTCTGTAAAATATCAAGGGGTGGACTGTGATAATTAACTGTGACACCTTCAGTACTGCATGTCCAACTAAATTGGTCCAGCAAAGATCTGGGTATGGAAGACATATCCCAGGGGGGATTGTTGCCAGAATGTTATAAAAATGGAAAAGGCTTACTCCTGTTTCTTTGCAGGATGTCCAGTATTCACTATCTCCTTGGAAGTCATCTCCAGGTTTCTAGCACAGAATCTTCAGTCTCACAGCGCAGACCCCTCAACCTCCAGCTTTTTGGCACAGACCATTTGATTTTGTGATATGGCCTCCCACAGAGTACTACAGTTGGTGCCAGGGCTTAAACTGGTGTTTTTGGATATGTAGTGCAAAATACTCCTTTTTCACTCTTTAAGCCAATATTGCACATTTTTATATATGTCCCACACTAAACCTGTCTCTCTAGTAAGTGCAAACTGATAAATTACAACAACTTATGACATCCTTTTGCAGACAAGTCATGGTCCATCTGATTTGCCCAATCAAAAACAGGAGCATGATTTATTTTTGGTACATGTCATGGTAAAATTACCACAAATTTGAAGTCACAGCAATATATAAGTTAAAAGTCAAATGCTGATGGAAAGAAAACAAAATTTTATGTAAACCATAATACTAACAGTGGCTAGAAAACAAAATAGATGAAATTTTACACTGGGCATAATTATGTTGGGACATATTCAGCTGTACTGTTATGATATGAAAATCCAAATATTTGAAAATCTACAGGTAGTGTGAAAATTATTCAACTTTTTAAAATTCATGTTCATGTTTCCCTAAATGTACATACATATACACAAAAACTGTATGTATGTATATGTAAATACACATACATATACACACATACACTAACCTGAAATTGAAAGAAACTTTAAAAAGAAGGTGAAGTACATATAACAAAAAAATTAAAAACAAACTTGGTGGAGCATCTCATTAATTAAAAAAATATTTTTATTGACCTATACTTTCTGATAGTAAAAACAAATCAAAATAAAAACTATACAAATACTAATCCTACTTGGAAGTGAGAAATATATTTCAATTCCCCTTGTTTAACTAGAACATACTATATATTAAGTTAGAAGATAACAGCTTACACAAAAAACATATTATGTCAGTATTTTTATAGTAAATGCTACAGATACTTAGTTGAGACATTTACAAGTGATTTTCTGAAAAACATAGAAGAAATATATTGTAGGATATTCCATCCAGGAGTGTATTTTCTGCAAACTTTATGAAGAAATGGTGACATGCAATGTTTCATTTCATTTGCACATCACCACTATATGAGCAATTTTCCAAAAAAGCTAAGTATATAGAGTTTCATGCCATTGTAATTCATTTCATGTATTTGATAAAAACTATTTGTTAAGTAGTTTCACCACATTGCTTATATAGAATAGGTTCCTAAATGGGAGAGAGAGAGAGAGAGAGAGAGAGAGAGAGAGAGAGAGAGAGAGAGAATGACATACCAGCAAATCTTTTTCCACATGGCTGACATGCTAGAGATTCTAACCTTTGTAGGTCCTTTCATATATTTGACAGTATCTGTGAATGCCTTCCCACATTGCTTGTACATATAAGGTTTCTCCGTTGTGTGACATTTTTCATTTATGTTATAAGAACTCTTTCTGGTAAATACTTTTCCACATTTATCACACAATTAAAGTTTCTCCCTGGTGTGAGTGCTTTCATGTATTTGACAAGATTGGTGAGCAAGGAATGTTTTTCCACATTGCTTGCACACATAAAGTTTCTCTCCTGTGTCACTTTTTATGTATTTTGAAATAACTTTTTGTAATAAATGCTTTTTCACACTGATTACACATAAAAGGTTTCTCCACAGGATGAATTATTTCATGTCTTTGATATTCTTTGTATGTAATGAATGCCTTCCCACATTGTTTGCAGGCATAAGGCTTTTCCCCACTGTGAACTCTTTCATGTCTTTGATGAACACTACATGAAGTGAATGCCTTTGCACAGTATTTGCACATATAATGTTTCTCTCTAGTATGAATTCTTTCATGTATGTTATAAGAACCCTTGGTAGTGAATGCTTCCCACATTGTTTTCACATACAAGGTTTCTAACCTGTGTGACTGTTTTCATGTATTTTATAAGAATACTTTTTAGTGAATGCTTTTCCACATTCCTTGCACACAAAAGATTTCTCTTCCGTGTGAATTCTTTCATGCACTTTACAAATATTCTGCACCGTGAATGCCTTCCCACATTGTTTACACATATAAGGTTTCACCCCACTGTGATTTCTTTAATGTATTTGACAGTATTGGTGTGCAGTGAATGCCTTCCCACATTCCTTGCACACAGGTTTCTGCCCAGTGTGATTTCTTTTATGTCTTTGGAAATAACTGTGAGTACTGAGTGCTTTTCCACATTGCTTACATACATACGGTTTCTCTGCAGTGTGAATTCTTCTATCTTTGACAGTTTTTGTATGTGTTGAATCCTTTCCCACATTGCTTACATACATAGTGTTTCTCCTCCATGTGGCATCTTTCATGAATTTTATAAAAACTTTGAGAGTTGAAGCTTTTCCCACATTGCTTGCCTATACATAGTTTCTTCCCAGTATGAGTACTTTCATAAGTTTGAACTCCACTGTGAATCTTGAAAGCTTTCATGCTTTTCTTACCCACAATGGTCTTATCTCCAAGGCAACTTCTTACACTACTTTCAGAGCAGGTTTTATCATATTGCTCATATTGATAAGGAATATGTCCAGCTTTTGTCCTTGCATGATTCAGAAAGGACTGGAGATCACTGCAGGTTTTTCTATGTTCACTAAATTCAAAGAGCTTGTCATCAATCCCAAATACTCATTAGGCTTCATGTCAATTTGAGATAAAATGAGTATATTTTGTGATAAATGCCCACCTGGGGCCTCTCTACAAGCAAAGTTTTCACCTTGGTTGAAAGCAGCTTGCTACATGTTCATATTAGCATCTAAACCCAAAGGAATAAGTTTCCATATTGATTCCAAGATTTATATTCATACCATTTTGATACCTCTTCATTTCTATAAATAAAAAAGGAGCTAAAATTTTGATCACAATAAAAAGCTCTCTCTATAAATAAATCTTTTTTAAAACGTCTGCCTATACTATACCAGGACAAATTCTGCCTTGATGCCTGATAAAATTGAGGAGAAATTGACTAAATGACCAAGTGGATGCCTCCAAAATACACATTCCCCAGATGATGGTATTCATTGGGGAATTTAAAATTGATAATAAATATTGGCAATATTTTAGATCTAATTTCCACTAAGTCATTGATCATATTGATCATTTGTGGCACCTTTTCCTTCTTCACTCTCTCTTTCTCTCCTGACGCTGGTCATCTTTGGATCTCCAATGAATTAGCCTTTCTGTTATCTATCACTTCTCCTTAATTTTACTACCTAATTTATACTTTGGCAACTCATATAAAAAAGTGATACTTCAGTTTCTGTGTCTGACATTTCATTTTACATAATGAGATCGACTCTGATCTTTTTTTTGGTTTAAAAGATAAAGATCATAGCACATTATATGCTGAATCTATAGCACATTTTTTCAGTGCTGAGAATTAAACTACATTTTTAAATTTGTTATATCTTGTTTTGAGAGTCTCCCTGATCATGAATTTGGAGACTGTGAGCATCATGTTGCCCTTCTGCTGTCTTAGCTGAGCAGAGCACCAGGATTGTAAGCAGGCACCACCATGTTGAGTTCCTTCCACATGCTCCTTATCCATGCATTCATGGCACAATGTTACAGGCTTGAGATACTCTTCAAAATATTTTCATATTCCATTTAATGAATCACTATCAGTGACTAAGATCCAATGCTCTTGACTGCATACATGAAAAAACTGTATCACCCTTACCTATAGCAGTCATATTTACAAATGTTTCCCACATCACATCTCTGTAGAACTTCTTTTGGGATGGATTAAGCAAAGCCTACTCCTCCGTGGTGAAGTTTATAGCTACATCCTCCAATGTCACTGGCTCCTAAATAAATCACAGACATACTTCCTAAAAGCAGGTTGAGATTCACACCCTAGGATATCTGAATTGCTCTTATAAAAGCTGAATTCACTTTTATTCCTTCAAACATTAACTCCATATCTTGATCACAAACCCATGTGTATTGGGAGCTGTTGAAGCTAGAAATTAACCACATGTGTAGTGCTATGGCGTGGCCAGGACATGATCATAGCAAAAACAAAAGAGTGTCTGGAGGAAGCCACCTGAATAAGTTGCTACAGTCCAGAAAAACACCAAGCCCTTGTACAATCAAAGCAGTGAGTTGCTAGGCAGCAAGGTTGAAACTGGCGTCATCCTTACAAGTATATAAATAAACATTCTACATTGGTTGAGCAGTTCCTTTCCTCCAATCAGGAGGATAAGAGCTCAACCTGATCCAGGATTGACTGTCTCTTCTTTATTTTCTCATCCTCTCGCGGTTCTTTGCCCCAAGACCGTCAAGAGATGCATGGGTTGAAGCACATCTGTATACACATATATTCACATACCAATTCCAATATGAAATCAAAATTCACTGTTACAGAAATACACAAATAGTGCATAGTTGCTTGAAATGATCACAGTTATTATACTCCTGGACTCATTGTAAACACAAGTTAGAGACAAACTCTGGAAAATTACCAAAACACAACATCAGATATTTAATGAACAGTTCGACAGACCATTTATTATACCTCTTTAAATGTGGATTTTCTTACAATTAAGTCATTCTGTCTTTGATTATACTTAAGTAGCATTTTGAAATTTCAATCTAGTTTCATAGAAAAAAATCTTAACTGAATATTAAATAAGGCTGGTGTATTTTGGTCCTTAATTACACTTATGGTTTCTCACACCAGAGAAATTGTGAGATATTTACATGTGTATCCAACTTATTTCACTTAAGCATATCAAAGTGCATTTATTTAGCTAAAAATATCTCACACGTATCAGATCAGTATTTTTCCTTATTCTATCATTCTAATTCAATATCACTTTCAGAAAAAAATCAATCAACAGTAATAATATTAATCACACAAAAGACAAGAAAAAACAAAACCATCTTGAAGTGGCACAACTCCAGAGGCAGTGGAGTAAGAACATGTAGAAGCTGAAACATGAATTTCCTTACAATGCTATGTTCATTTAGTTGTCTATCACAAAGCGCACATAATCTTTTCATCATCCTAAAATGATATATTAACCTCAATTATTAACTCTTGCAAAATCCCAAAGAGAGGAAACTAAATAACCTTTTGTTGCTGAGATTGTCAAAGGTCAAAGAGTGTACAGAATTCCATTCTGTAGTTTCATGTAACTATATGAGTAGTTACATGAAATCAGGGAAATGTAGTTGAGGTAATCACAGTTGATTTTCTTACCTCCATTTTAATTCTATAGATCTTTAAACATATTGATAATAAATGCAAAACAATTAATTGCATCTAAATATTTCTTTGCTTCCTCAAATGTTACCAATTTTATACTGTTTTCAATTAAGTAAATCACAATCATATAATGAAATCTTGAAAAGAAATTCTTGAGTTTTTGCTTGTATTTTAAACAAAAACTTTCTCCAAAAGAAGAAACAGGGAAGCTAGTTAGGTAAGAAGCCTGTTTTACTGCCATTCACAGAAAGCCCACACTCATAAGTGTAAATATATTCCTAGCATTATACATAATTCTTGGTGCCCCTGTAGTCCAGAGTAGATCAATCACAAGTGGTAAGACAGGGAAAGATGAGAAGTTAGGAAAGTTTAATATGGGTATTTTTCACATAGTCAACTTCACAGGGAGAAATTATTCTATCTTCTTCACAGTCTCATTATTGTACAGAGGCAAAATTCACCAACAATCAGCAGAAGTTGGGTCTTTCACTTTTCTTAACTTTTCTTTTGAACTCAAGTGTGTATTTTTTGCTGATCACTAACCCATTCCACAACAAGAAAATAGTGTGCCCCAAATCCATACCCCACCCTAGTTGACTAAAATGTTGACAAATTCAGAGCAGAGTCCTAGTACCCCACTGCCAAAGAACGATGCTGTCTGAAGTAAGTGATGCTGCTTTCATTCTGAGTCATCATTCTAAAGTTCTCCAGCTATGGCATAAAGTCACACCATTCTCAAACCAGTAGAAAGAACTATATTGCATCAAACTGGCTTATGATAAGAGAACAGCAAATTATATACAGAAAATAAGTGTATTCTCACATTCTGTCATTGAGAATCTAGGGGAAAATATCACTTAAAAATGCCACACCCAGAAAGCCAGGGATTTAGGTCAGCAGCATAAGCGCCTGTCTGGCAAGCATGAGGTCATGAGTTTGATTCCTTGTACAAAAAAAGAAATAAAAGAATAGAAAAGACAAGACCCAGATCCAGTCTCAAATTTACAGATACTTATTTACACCAAGAAGTTTCCAAGGAAGTCTTTCAGAATGACCATTACACATTCTCAGTGAAAATCATTTTCAGCATTATTTTTTTATTCAACCCAATACAATTGGTACAATTGTTCACTTTTTAAATGCCTTTACTTTATATTATTTCCAACTTACCTTACCTGTTAACCTTTCATTGGAGTATTTTTTAAAATTTCACAATACATATTATACATTTTGATCTTTACTTACATTTTTGGTTTCTCACACTGGAGAAACAATTCTGCATTTAGACATGTCCAATTTACTTTAATTAACAAGATGGTGCCAAGGTATATCCATTTACCTAGGGATGTCTCAAGCGTATTGTTTATGGTAGAGTATTATTCCATTGTATAAAAAATCAAGACCTTCATTTTCCATTTCTCAGTTGATGGGCATTTGGGTTGTAAGTTCTGGCTATTACAAATTCTTCTGCTATAAACATGGGAGTGCACAAACCGTTATGGTATGATGCTGTTAATTCTTTCAGGAAGGCACACAAAAGGGAAATAGCTTGGTCAAATGAGACCTCTAGTCCTAGTTTTTAAAGCAGTCTCCACAATGGTTTCCACAGGGGTTCCACCAAGCTACATTCCCACCAATAAGGAAGAGGGGTGCCTTTCCCTCACAGCCTTGATAGCATATTACTGGTTGAGTTGATGGTATCAGTCATTATTTCTAGGGTGAGATGGTGTCTCAGAATTATTTCAATGAGCATCTCTCAAGTGACCAGTGATGTGGAACATTTTTTCATATGTTTATTGCTGTAATTCATTTCTCCATCAGAGAAGCATGTATTCCTCTCAGGTCACATATTTGGATTGTTTTTTTTTTAATTGGGGAGCTTTTTAATTTTGTTTTTTTTTAGTTCTTTATATGTTCTCTGCTGTAATTCTTTGTCTGAGGAATAGCTCACAAAAATATTTTTTCACACTTTGGTATGTCTCTTTACTCCATTGGTTTGTCTTGCTGTGCAAAAGCTTTTTAATAATGTGACACCCCAATTGGTGATTTTTGTGACTGTTCTCCTGCAATTGGTATTTTGTTCATTAAGTGATTGCCCACACCAATGACTTCAAGGTTGGTACCTATTCTAGCTTGAAGTCAATTTAATATTTCTCTTTTAATACTTAGATCTCTGACTCCAGTTTTGAGCATGGTGAAAGAAATCAGCCCAATTTTAGTCTTCAGAATTTGTGAAGCCATCTTTTCCAGAACCAGGCATTAAACATGCCATCTCTGAATATGTTTGAAACTTTTGTCAGAGATAAAGTGGCTAAGTATGACTGGAGTTTGCATCTTTTATCGTGTTCCAGTGATACTCGGGTCTGATTTTTTTAAGTTTCATGCTGTTTTTAATCACAGGAGCTTTGTAGTACAATTCCAAGTCTCAGATTGTGATGCCTCCTGCCTTGCCTTTGTTGGTCAGAAATTGCTTTTGTATTCTAGCCCTTTTCTGATTTCAAATGAATTTGAGGATTGTTTTCTTTAATTCTAAGGGATATGATGTTGGAATTTTGATGTGAATTGTGTTAAACTTGCATAAGTTTTGGAAGCAGGGTCATTTTCACTCTATTGGTTCTTCCTACCCAAGAGCAAGGGATTTCTTTCCATTTTCTGGTATCTTCTTCATCTTCCTTTTTCAAACTACTATAGTTTTCAATGTTGAGATATTTTACTTCCTTGTTTAGATTGATTACTTGACATTTCATTTCTTTGGATGTTACTGTGAATGATGTTGTTTCCTAATTTCACACTCAGTGACTTGGCTATTCTTGTACAGTAAATATATTTATTTTTGAGTGTTGACTTTGTATTCACTACACTACTGAACTTACTAAATCTAGAAGGCTTTTGGTAGATTTTTTGGGGTCTATGTAGAATATATTGTCATCAGTGACATCCTTTTCTATTGTTAGTCATTTTTTTCTCTGGGGTAGCTGCTCTGGTTAAAATTTCCAGGACTATATTGAGTCAGAGTAGTGATAGTGGAAACCCTTTTCTTCTTCCTGATTTTAGAGTGAAAACTTTTAATATTTGTTCATTTAGATGACAGTAGCTGTTGGTTTCTCATAGATGGCTTTTATTGGATTGAGATAAAGACCATTTATTCCAATTTTGTGAAGTGTTTTTAGATGAGTGAGTGCTGACCTTTGTCAAACCTTTTTCTAAATCTATTGAGATGATCATATGGATTTTGTCCTTGGCTCTGTGAGTATGGTATATTACATTTATTGGTTAATGTATAATGAACCATTCTCACATCTCTGGAATGAATCCAAATTGGTCATGATGTATGATGCTCTTGATGATTTGCAGCATTCTGTTTGCCAGTATCTTACTGAGGATTTTTCCATCTAAGTTCATTAGGCCAACTGGGGTGTAGTTCTCTTTCTCAGTTAGAATTTTCTCTTGTTTTGATATCAGCATATGCTTGCTTCCAAGAATGAATTTAGGAGTATTGCTTTTCTTTTTACTTCATTAACCAGTTTAAAAATTAGAAGTATTAATTGTTCTCTATATTTCTTTTTTAATTTTATTTAAAGAGAGGGGAAGCAAAACAGAAAAAATGATAGAAACAATACAGAATTTCAAAAAAAATAAACAGTAAGAAATCACTATTTGATACATTACATATTATCTTCTTGGATATAGTTGTTCAAGTTACAAAGTTAAAGCATACAAAGTGGACATTCAAACAGTGAGGCTGCAAACAGTTCTGATCACTGATCCAACAAAAACTTAGTAAAGTGGTTATCAATCCTACACACTTAAGTATGCATACAGTTATCTATTTTAGAGCACTTTCTTTTCCTCCTCTTGCTTTTTTAAATTTTTTTTTTATTTGAGAAAAAAGTTTGAAACAGAAAGAGGGTAGAAACAATACAAAATCTCAAAAACAAAACAAAACAAAACAGAAAAAAATAGTAACCAGTAAAAAGTTAGTTGTTAATTATATACTTTCCTCTTAGATGCAGTTGTTCAAGTTACAAAAGTAAAGTCCACAAAGTGGACATCCAAACAATGAGACTGCAGTCAGTTTTGCTCATCCATCCAACTAAAATTTAGCAACATGGGTATTAATTCCACACACTCAAACATACATGCAGTTATATCCTTTAGAATACTCTCTTTTCCTTTTTTAATCTTTATAATAACTATAATCCATTCTCATAAACTACTTAGAGGTTCTGCACATGTATAAGTCTCTACACATATACCTAGCATTTCTGTATTAGAGGGAGAAACAAATCAAAACAAGTCAGCAATACAAATTCCTAGAGAAACACAAAATGAAAAGAACATACAAAAACACAACACTAGGTGATCTATGGTAGTCACTATGATGTCTCTTGTTATTTTCAATAAAATTGTCTATATCATCAAATATAATATAAACTTAGCATTGCTTTACACTATTAATAATATATAAGCATTGGAGACATTATAGAACTTTAAAGGCAGTTAACAATCAAACCAGAATGGGTATCCTACTGAATCCTGTCATCTTCAGATTAGTTGCCCCTACTCTCAGACTCAACACTCTCAAGTATACCAGATTCAAATAAAATCAGTCAAGATAAAACAGTGATATAACCAATCTTCTCTGTCTTATCTCTGCCATGCTATTTTTCTGTTGTTATTTGTTTACTTTTCTCCTTCATTCCACTGTATGCCCCTTTCTTTGAGGCCTTTCTGCTATTATTCCTGGAACCCTGGAGATTTTCTTCTCTCTCTCTCTCTCTCTAGAATGTCCCTCAGTATTCTTTGCAGGGTTGGATTGGTGGTCACAAACTCCTCCAGTTCCTCTTTGTCATGGAAATATCTTGTCTCTCCATTAATTTTGAGAGACAGTATTGCAGGGTACATCATTCTGGGTTGGAGGTTATTTTCTTTCAGGGCTTGGAATATTTCACTCCAAGCTCTTCTTGATTTGATGGTTTGCATTGAGAAGTACCGCTGTGATTTTGATGAGTTTTCCTTTATAGGTAATCGGTTTTTTTTCTCTGACTGCTTTTAATATTCTGTTCTTATGGATTGTTTAATATTCTGTTCTTGATGGATTTCTGGGATCCTGATTATTATATGTCTAGGTGTAGATCTGTTTGTGTTGTAGCTGGCTGGAGTTCTATATGCCTCATTTATCTGAACTTCACTTCCATTACCTATGTTTGGGAAGTTTTCCTTAATTATTTCTGTGAATAAACTTTTTATTTCATTTGTATTTGTTGCTGCATCTTCATTCATATATTTTATTCCTAGATTGTAAATCCTCTTGTCATCTTCTAGCCTTTGTATCATTGCTTCCTGGTTCCTTGTTATTTTTAAGAGATCCTTCCTTTCACCATCATAATTTGCAGATCTATCTTCAAGTTTTGAAAGTTTGTCTTTAGTTTCTGTTAATAGGTTTTGCCAGGTTTCAATGGAGTTTTAAATTTCCTGATATTCTCTTTGGATCTGTTTCATATATTCTAGATTTTGTTTATATTCTTCATCAAAGGCTTCTTTCCTTTCTCTGGGTTCCTCTATTCTTTCATTTGTGCCTACTTGAGGATTACCCAGGACTTATTTTATTAATCTTCTTATATCTTGCTTCACCTGAGTTAGAATTTCAGATTTAAATTTGATGATGAAGTCACGGATGTATTTCTTTATTTCAAATGAGGCTGTCTCTGACATTACAGGTTTGCTGCTCTCAACCTCCTCTGCATTTACCTCTAATGGACTGAATTTCCCTGGTTCTGCAGTTGAGGATCTTTTGCTCTTTCTCTGTCTTGTCATGTTTCTGGCCCCCTTCAGACGGGTGGGTGATGGAGGTCTCTGGGCCTTTTGTTTTGCTTACAGTTTTCTGCAGCACTCTTGCTAGGGAAGTACCACCCCCAATCCACTGTGAATCTGTGAGTTGCAGGCTGAGAGCTGGCTCCTCCCCCTACACCAGTCAACCAATTTATATTTCAACAAGTGTGTGTGTTCCCTGGGGATGCCACTGACCCAGAAAAGCCTGGTCCCTGGCTACTGGGTTTCAACCAGGGGAGTGACCCTGCCCGAGCAGATCCCACCAATCTGCTTTGGACTAGGAGTCATCAGCAGAAGCTGCCTCGGGTTTTGATTCGAGCTGGCCCTGCCCAACTCCAAAATGTCACTGCCTAACTCCAAAATGTCACCCAGCCAGTCCTCCCAGTTTGGGGATTCCAGTTCCCATCATTCACCAAAGTTCTTGCAGCTTGACTAGCTGTTTTCACTCCCTGCTGCAATGCCTCCTCCAGCAGAGGGTCTGGAGCTCACCAACCCCTGCTCTCCACAGGGCCACAACCTTAGCTCGATCCTGACTTTAAGACGGGCTGGTACAGCGATCAGGGCTCACCCAGCTCCAGCCCTCTGTCCATGCTTCTTTTTCTTCTTTCTTTTTTCTTTTTCTTTTTCCTCAGTTTCTTCCTGGGTCGTGAGAATTCCTCTTCTTTTGTCTGGCTTTCTCTATGTTGTGAGATTCCAGCGTGTGAGTTGTTTTTATTTACTTTTTCCTCAGAGAAGCTCTCTTGTGCCACCACTCAGTCAGCCATCTTTCAATCTGTTATCATAGCACTTTGGAGGCTGAAGCAGAAAGATCCCTGTTTGTCTGAGAGTCTCCCAGTCTACATAGTGAGTTCAAGGATAGCCTGAGCTACATAGTAGATCCTGCTCCTGACATGAACTCCTCTTGCAGCAGCTGTGGGCCTTGGGCTTACTTCATTACCTACACCCCACCCCTACTCCATGCAGAAAGGAGAAGTCCACAAACATAGGAAATGCCTCAGATGACTTCCAGGCTGCTGGCCAGAGACATCGCAGTCAGGGGCACTTTCCACGCTCCCAGGTGCAGGCACTGAGTGCTCACAGTCCTCTATATTTCTTATAAAATTCAGCAGTGAATCCAATCAGAGCCTAGGTTTTTCTTTGTTGGTAGGTTTTTAATTATGTGTTTGATTTCACTGACTGATTTTGATTTATTTAGGATTCTTTTATATCTTCTTGATTCATCTTTTTATTATTTTCTTGTTTTTGTTTCTTCCTCCTCTCTCTCTCTCTCCTGTGTTCTTTGTTATTTCCAAAAGTTTGCAGTGCTTCTGTTGCCCTCTAGCCATGTTTGAAATTTCATTCTATATCTCTATTTTTACCCTAAACCCTCTTAGATGTTCTCCCTTCAGGGTAAAATCACAATATTGAGGGCTTATCTACTGCATACAATTTTCTGGTTCGTTTTAGAATCTGTTACATAACAACACATGTAGTCCATATGTTTAAAGCTGGTAAATTAACCATTGCCTCCTTTTGTCATTTTCTAGGCTGTATTTAATGCTATTGTTATTGCTGATTGAACCATTTTAACCAAAATAACATAACTGTAATAACCAATTTTTTTTTACTGTTATAACAAGATTGAGATTACATAAGGGTTTTAATAAACTACTCTAGATCAGTTTCAAAGAACCAGCTGCTGGGACAAGTAAGCAGCAATTTATCAGCCCCATAAATTCAACAGGTAGGATGAAAAATGAGATATCACCAATGATATTTCTTGAAAAATTGTCCTCAGAAATAAAAGAAAAAAAAATCCCAAGCAGGGAAAAAGGATTTTGACATACAGATAAATAAGGCAAATAGAAATATATGCTATCATGAAAAACATACACAAAAGGCATACAGCAGTAAAGATACTACAAATTCAACAGAAAAGCAAAATTTTAAATCTCTTAGAAATGAGAAAAAATCACATATTAAGGAATGTCCACCAAAATCTAAATGCAAATCCTCAAGTCAAGAAGACCATGGAGGAGAGGGAAGTTAGGCTCATGCTGAGAAAGGAGCTAGGCCCATGCTGCAAGGGGAGTTCTAGCTTTGCAGCACTAGCCTGGGGAGAGTTTGGGACACCAATTCTGGTGCTTGGGTGCCCACCAAGCCTTTAGGACACTGGATTAACCTGGAGAAGTTTCACTGCCTTGACTGGACCACGACCAATGAACTTTATTAAACCAGGTACCAGGCCTCACTGAGAGGGGAGTTAGGTCTGTGCCAAGAGAGGAGCTAGGCCTGAGCTGTGAGGGGAGTTCCAGCTCAACTGCGCTGGCCTGGCGAGAGTTTGGGACCATCACTCTCATTGCTTGGGTGCCTGCCCAGCCCACTAAGACCCTGGAATTGCCTGGAGAGTTTTCACATGCCTGAGTGGACCATACCCAGAGACTTCAATCAGGGGACCAGGTGGGGCCAATAGGGGAGTTAGGCCAGCATGGCAAGGTGAGTTCCAGCTTCCCAGTGCTAGCACAGGGAAAGTTTGGGACATCACTTCTGGTGCTTGAGTGCCTGCCCAGCCCTGCACCACGAGAGGAACCATATCCCATGAGTCCTGGCAGCTGAGGGCACAGAGGTGATTTCCAAAACACCCAGGGCAAGTTTTGAAACATCACTTGAAACATGGAAATATAGGAAAATGACAAAATGAAAGACCAAATTGCACTCTCAAATCTTTAGCCCATCCCAAGAAAGCCTGAGAGCCACATACATAGAAGAAAATACTAGTCATATACCAGAAATAGAAGAAATGATATCAACTGAAATAAAGAAGCAAGTATATGAAGCTATGAAGGAACTCAAATCAGATATAATCTCTCAGGGAAAAGAAGAAATGATAAAAGTAGTGGAAGACATAATAAGCACATCTAAGGAAGACACAGCTAAAAATCAGAGGAACAAATCAAACAGATAGAATCCCTGAATGACCACTATAAGAAACAAACAGAATGCATGAAACAGATTCAAAGAGATACACAGGAAATAAAAAGTTGAAAGTTGCCAAAACTGCCTCAATGAAACAAAAGATAGAATTTCAGACCTCAAAGATAAGATTGCAGCTAGTGAACAGAAAAGGAAAGATCTTTTAAAAATAACAAGGAATGAGGAAATAACAATTCAACAGCTTCAAGATTATGCAAAGATTAATAGGGATAAATGAAAAGAAGGGGACAGCACAAATGATATCAAGAGGCTATTTACAGAAATAAAGTGAAAATTTCCCAAACATGAGAAAGGAAATTGACATACAGATTAGTGATGCATATATAACTCCAAATAGCCATAACCAAAATAAAACTACACACAGATATATAATAATCACCATCCCAGAAATCCAACATAAGAGCAGAATATTAAAAGCTGTTAGAGCAAAAATACAGATCACCTATAAAGGAAAAACCTATCAGAATCATAGCACACTTCTCAACAAAAACAATGAAGTTAAGAAGATCATGGAGTGAAGTATTTAAGATCCTAAAGGAAAATAATTTCCAACCCAGAATGATGTACATTGCAAATTTATCCTTCAAAATTAATGGAGGAGTAAGACACTTCCATGACAAAGAACAGCTGAAGAACTTCATGACCACCAAACAAACCCTACAAAGAATACTGAAAGACAGTCTAGATATACATAGGAAAAAACAACTAAGCAAGGAAGACAATTAAACAGAATGGAAAGGTAAAGATACAACAGCAAAAAGGTAACATGTCAACAATAATCCAATATAAGACAGTTATAACCATTAATATAAATGGACTCAATTCACCAATAAAAAGAAACAGGCTAGCAGAATGGATCAAGAAAAAACATGCAACCATATGCTGTCTACAAGAAACTCATATAACTCAAAAGGAAAATCATAGACTTAAAGTCAAAGGATGGAATACAATAATTCATGCAACAGGAAACAAAAAAAACCTTGGGTAGCTATTATGTTTTCAGATAATGTGAACTTAAAACCAAGAATGATAAAAAATATAAATAAGCTCACTACATACTAGTTAGAGGAAACCTTCAAGAGAAAGAGATAATCATATATATATATATATATATATATATATATATATATACCAAATTCCAGAGCACCCAGCTATACAAAGCAAGTATCAATAGAAATGAAAAATCAAATAAGCAATAACACAATTATAACTGGAGACCTTAACATGCCACTGACACAAAGGGACAGATCAACTAGACAGAAAATCAGCAAAGAAATAATAGAACTGAATCACACCTGTGAGCAAATGGACTTGATAGACATACACAAAGTGTTCCACCCAACAGCATCAGAATATACATTCTTCTTAGCAGTACATGGGACATTCTCTAAAATAGACCATATACTAGCCCACAGAACATATTTAAGTAAATGCAAAAGAATTGAAATTATCCCATGCATGTTATCAGATCATAGGGCCATGAAACTAGAAATTAATGATAAAAGAAACTACCAAAAAACAAACATATGGAAATTGAATAATACACTCTTGATGAATCAGTGGGTCACAGATAAATTAAAGAAGAAATTAAACAATATCTTCAAGCAAACAAAAATACAAATACAACTTACTGGAATCTGTGGGATGCAATGAAAGCAGTCCTCAGAGGAAAATTTATTGCATTGAGTTCCCACATCGGGAAAACAGAATGAACACAAATAAACAACCTGATACTACACCTCAAATATCTAGAAAAGGAAGAGCAAGACAAGCACAAAACCAAAAGAAGGAAGGAAATTATAAAGATCAGAGCAGAAATAAACAATACAAAGAATCAATGAATCAAAGAGTTGGTTCTTTGAAAGAATAAATAAAACTGATAATCCTCTAGCCAATCTTATTTTAAAAAGAAAATAAAGGGAATAACAGCACACAGAAAGGGACTCTGAGCAAGCTCTCAGATGGTAAGACCACATGCTTGTCCAAGACCAACTCTGGGCCATACAAAGGAATGGGTTGCAAAGGAGCCATGCCCAGTGACTGCCCAGCAGCCAGCAGGACCCAGATTCCAGCTATGGGCCCTGACCCTGAACTCTAGCCAAATCCCAGCACACAGAAAGGGACTCTGAGCCTGCTCCCATGTGGTAAGACCATGTGCTACATCCAAGATCACCCTGGGCAGCACACAGAGACAGGGGCCCAATTGGGCCATGCCCAGTGACTGCCAAGCAGCCAGCAGGACCCACATTCCAGCTTTGGGCCTAGACCCTGTTTTCTGGTGGAATCCAAGTGCATGGAAAGGGACTTTGAGCCTGCTCCCAGGTGGTAAGACCATGCACTGTGTCCCAGACCACCCCAGGCTGCAATAAGGGCAGCAGCCCAAACAGGCCATGCCCAGTGAATGCCAAGCAGTGAGCAGAACCCAGATTCCAGACTTAGGCCCTGACTGTGCACTCTGGTGGAATCTGTGTGCATAGAAAAAGCCTAGAACTTAGCTCCCAGGCAGCAAACCTTGGACTACAGCAGATTAACTGTCCCAGTGTGGTTAGTATGTCCCTAAAATAGAGGTGTACAGTGGGCAAATAGGGCCAGTAGTAAAGCCCCCTCCAACTAACTGTAAGACTTTTTTGAGTCTGAAAAGAGTGTGGGTGACCCACTCCTACACACAGAAAACTTCAGGCAGAGTGAAAATGGCAAAATGAAAAAGTAAAATACAGTCTCAAACATCTAGTCCACCAGAAGCAAGGGCAGGAGATATTGAAATAAAGGACCCCAAAAGTAACATACAGGGAATCTCTCAAAAGATAGTGTGTGAAATAAATAATAATTCCATGATTCTATAGAGAAAATAAAATTAGAAGTAATCTCCCATGTAAAGACAGAAATAACAAGCTTAGTAAATGAGTTGATGAGCACAGCTAAAGAAGATATAGAGAAAAAAGTACAGGAGCATGGGAAACTGATTGAAACCTTGAATGAACAGTATAGAAAACATGCAGAATTAATGAAACAAACTCAAAGAGACATCCAAGAAACAAAAAATTTTATTCAAAGCATAGAAAACCACTTAAATGAGGCTGAGGATAGGATTTCGGACCTTGAGGACAGGATTGCAATTAGTGATGATGAAAGGATAGAACTTTTAAAAATATCAAAGCAGAATGAAGTGAAATTTAACAGCTTCAAGATGATGCCAAGAGAAAAAATATAAGATTAATAGGCATCAATGAAGAGGCAGGAGTCAGTGCAAATGATGTAGCCAAAATATTCACAGAAGTAATAGAAGAAAATTTCCCAAATTTCGGGAAAGAAACTGATATGCAGATACTGAGGCATATAGAATTCCAAACAGTCACAATCAACATAAATCCACACCCAGGCACACAATGATTAAGATCTCAGACATGCAGCATAAGAACAAGAATACTAAAAGCTGTAGAGAAATGACACAAATCACCTACCAACGAAAGCCCATTAGAATCACAGCAGAAGTTGCATAACAAACCCTCAAGTCAAGAAGTGCTTGGAGTAAGGTATTTCAGCCCTGAAAGAAAACAACTTTCAACCCAGACTTCTGTACCCAGAAAAACATTCACTCACATTTAATGGAGAAACAAGAATCTTCCATGACAAAGAACAACTGAAGAAATTCATGCCCACCAAACCAACCCTAGAAAGAGTACTAAAATACATACTATATGGAGATAAAAAATGACCACAATCCCCAAAACAACAGCAGAAAGAAACCACCAGGTAGGATAAGCAATTAAATAAGGGGAAAGGCAGAAAGTAAACAACTGGAGCATAACATGGAAAAGTCCAGCCAGTACATATAAGTGATATCCATAAATGTAAACTGCCTGAATTCACCTCTAAAATGTAATAGACTGACAGAATGGATCAAGAAATATGATCCCACAATATGCTATATACAAAAACACATCTGACCCAAAAGGAAACTCATAGATTAAAAGTCAAAGGATGAAAAACTGTATTCCATGCAACAAGAACCCAGAAAAAAGCAGGGGTAACTCTTCTAATTGCAGACAATGTGAACTTCAAACCTAAAATGATTGAAAAGTGATAAAGTTGCTACATACCCATAAGTGGAAAAATTCAAGAGGAAGAACTAACAATTACAAATAGATTTGCACTAAGTACAGGAGCACACATCTATGTAAGACAGATAATAATGGACATGAAAAACCAAATACACAAGAATACAATTATAACCGGAGAACTGAACAGCCCATTGTCACAAAGAGATTGATCAACTAGACAAAAAGTCAGCAAAGAGATAACAGAACTGAATCATAACTGTGAGTAATTGGACTTAGTAGACTTACAGAGTGTTGCACCTAACCACATCAAAATAAACATTCTTCTGAGCAGTGCATAGGACATTCTCCAAAATAGACCATATATTATCCCATAAAACATTCTTAAGTAAATGCAAAGGTTTGAAATCATCCCATGCATAATATCTGACCATAGCAAACTGAAATTGGAAATTAAAGACAAAGGAAATTGCAAAACCTGCACAAATACATTGAATTTAAATAACAACCTTTTGACCAACCAGTGGGCTGCAGATGAATTAAAGAAGAAATAAAGCAATACCTGCAATTCAATGAAAACACAGAAACAACATAGTGTAATCTATGGGATGCAATGAAAGCAGTCTTAAGAGGGGAATAGTTAGTAATAAACTGTAATATCAAGAAAACAGAATGAGCACAAATAAAAAACATAATACTCCATCTCAAGCTTCTAGTAAAAGAAGAGCAAGCTAAACACAAAACTCATAGAAGAGAGGAAATTGTAAAGATTAGAGCATAAATCAGTGCAATTGAATCTAAAAAAACAATACTAAGAATCTATGAATCAAAAAGCTGGTTCTTGGGAGAATAAATAAAATTGACAAATCCCTAGCTAACCTTATCAAGAGAAAAAAAGAAAAAACCCAAATTCATGCAATAAGAAGTGAAAAAGGGGAAATTACTACAGATCCCATGGAAATTCAAAAGATCATGAATATCTACTCTGATAATCTCTACTCATCCAGAGTGGAAAACACAGAGGAAATGGACAAATTTCTAGAAACATATGAACCACCAAAGCTCATTCAAGAAGATATAGAAATTTTGAACAACCCAATATTAACTAGTAAAATTGAAAATGTAATTAAAAACTTACCAACAAAGAAAAGCCCAATCTCCTGATGGATTCACACCTGAATGCTAAAGGAAGTTTAGATAAGATTTGATGCCCATACTCCTTAAACACTTTAATGAAATTGAAAAGAAAGAAACCCTCCCTAAATCATTCCTGGAGGCAAGTACTACTCTGATACCACAACCAGAGAAAGATACAAGCAAAAAGGAGAACTATAGACAAATCACACTAATGAAAATTTATGCAAAAATTCTCAGTATAATACTGGCAAATAGAATGCAGCAAATCATCAAGAAGATTATACATCATGACCAAGTATGGTTCATTTCAGGAATGCAAGGATGGTTTAACATATGCAAATCAATAAATGTAATACACCACATCAAAAGAGCCCAAAAGAAAAACCACATGGTTATCTCAATAGATGCAGAAAAAGCTTTCAAAAATTCTAACATATGTTCATGATAAAAATCCTTCAGAAACTCAGAATACATGTAGTTTACCTCAACCTTATAAAGGCCATCTATGACAAACCAACAACCAACATTATACTAAATGGACAAAAATTGAAAGCTTTCACTTTAAAATCAGGAAGAAGACAAGTATGTCCACTGTCACCACTCCTTTTCAATATAGTTCTGGAAACACTAGCCAGGGCAATCAGACAAGGGAGAGAAATAAAAGGAATAAAGATAGCTAAGGAAGAAGTTAAATTATTACTATTTGCAGATGACATGACACTGTATATAGAAGACCCAAAAAACTCAATTAAAAGACTACTGGAGAAAATAAACAAATTCAGCAGTGTACCTCAATGTAAAGCAAATGCTGAAAAATCAATAGCACTTCTCTACACAAAGAGAAAACTCATTGAGAGAGAAATTATGGGAATATTGCCCTTTACAATAACACCTAAAAATGAAATAAGGAATCAACTTAACTAAAAAAGTAAAATAACTATATGCTGAAAATTATACTACACTGAAAAAAGAGATTGAAGAGGATATTAGAAAATTGAAAGATATGCCTTGTTCTTGGATAGAAAGAACCAACATTGTGGAAATGGCTATAATTCCCAAACTGTTATACAGATTTAATGCAATCCCAATCAAAATACCAATGACACACCTCACAGATATAAAGAAAACACTCCTAAAATTTATTTGGAAACAGAATAAACCTACAATAGCAAAAGCAATTCTTGGCAACAAAGGCAAGGCAGGATGCATCTCAATTCCTGAGTTGAATCTATATTACAAAGCCACAGTGATAAAATCAGCATGGCATTGGCAAAGAAATAGACCTGAGGATCAGTGGAACAGATTAGAAAATGCAAGCACAGCTACAAAGACACTCAGTCAGCTGATATTTGACAAAGAGGTTTAATGTGTTCCCTGGAAGGACAGCCTCTTTAATAAATGGTGTTGGAAAAATTGGCTCTCCACATACCAAAGACTGAAACTAGATCCATGCATATCACTATGCAGAAAACTAAAGTCTAAATGGTTCAAATGCCTAAATATTAAAACAGAAACACTAAATATACTGGAATACAAGGTAGGTGGAAGTCTTGGAGACATAGGGGTAGGCAGAGAATTTATGAATAAAACGCAACCTGCATGGGAAACACTTCCAAGTATCAACAAATGAGACCTCATATTATTGAAAAGTTTCTGCACTTCAAAGGAAACCACCAACAGAGTGAAAAGCAAACCCACAGAGTGGGAAAGAATTTTAGCCAGCAATCCCTCAGACATAGGACTTATATCCAGAACATATAAAGAATTAAAAAAATCAAGCACCCCAAATTCAAGACCCTCTACCTAAATGGGCATCTGAGATTAACACACAGTTCTCAGAGAAAGATATACAAATGGCAAATAAATACATGAAGAAATGTTCAACATCACTGGTCATTCGAGAAATGCAAATTAAAACACTGAGATTTCACCTCACTCTGGAAACAATAGCTGCCATCATGAAATCAACTGATAACAAATGTTGGCGAGGCTGCAGGGAAACATGAACACTGCTCCACTGTTGGTGGGAATGTAGACTGTTGTAACTACTATGGAAATCCATATGGAGAATTCTCAGAAGACTAGGACTCGAATTTCCATTCCATCCAGCTATTCCCCTACTGGGTATTTTCACAGGAGAACTGACAAGTTCATATCAAAGTGATATATGTGCACTCATGTTCATAGCAGCACAATTTGTAATAGCTAAATCTTGGAAAAAACCAAGACACCCATCAACCGCAGAGTGGATGAAAAAGATATGGTATTTTTACACAATGGAATATTACTCAGCTATAAAAAATTATCTTAAGGCCTTCATAGGTAAATGGAGACAACTTGAGACTATCCTCATTAGTGAAATAAATAAGAATTATATTTATAAATATCACGTTGTGTCTCTAGTGTAAAAAGTTATAAGAACTATAAGAGTAATAAAACCCAAATGTGTAATTGCTATTGTAAAAAAGAGGGAAAAGAAAATGCTCTAAGTGATATAAGTGCATGTATGTTTGAATGTGTAAAATAGATGACCATATTGCTGAATCTTTGTTGGATCTTTGAGCAGAACTGTTTGCAGTCTCACTGTTTGAATGTCTGCTATGTATCCATTAATTTTCTAACTTGAACAACAACATCCAAGATGATTATATGTAATTTATCAACTAGTGATTTCTTAACGTTTTTTTCTTTTTCCTTTTAGAATACTGTATTGTTGCTAACATTTTTTGCTTTTTTTCTCTTCAAATAATGTTTTTTAAAAAGTGCATAATTGCTATTGTAAAAAAGAGAGGAAATAGGGAGTGCTATAAAGATATAACTGCATGAATATTCAAGTGTATATGATTGATAACTATACTTATAAGTTCTTGTTGGATTGTTGAACAGATCTGTTTACAGTCTTACTGCTTGAGTGTCTACTTTGTGTGCTCTAATTTTGTGACTTGAACGACTATTTCTACAAGGACCATACGTCATTTATGAACCAGAGATCTCTTACTTTTTATCCTTTTTCTGAAATCCTTTAATATCTCTACCATTTTTTGTTTTTTTTTCTCTTAAAAACAAAAAATGTTAAAAGATATATTATGGTAGCAGTTTTGGATTTACTATTGGCTTGTTTTGAAATCCTTTATTGCAGTCATGGTTTTGTTCTTATTGTTTCTATTCTATTCTGTTCTGTTTGATTTTTACTATGTCTGAAGGTGTCTGCAGCTATTTTGAAGACATCAAAAGGCATTACAGTAACTGTTGTAGATTCTTAATGTATTGAAGTCCTATATCTCTTGCACTGGTTTGTTGTGATGGTATTTTATTCTGTTTTATGCTCTTTAAAATGAAAAAGAAGGCCTAATGAAAGACATAAAAGCCCAATTACTTCTCAATTTCCATAGAGGGAAGGGGGTCACAGGAGGTTGAGGAGTGAAGAAGGCCCTGGGTTTCAGCAGCTAAAGTCCCCCAGGGTCTCCATACAGCTACTCCTGTCCTGGGACATGGAGGGCTGGCTCCTGGGCAACATGATCCCCCTGAGTGCTCCTCAGCTCCCTCTGAAAAGACTGTGCAGCCCTGGGCTGTGAGGAGCAGGGTCTGTGGATCCTGATTGCTTGTTGCAGAGATGAGGATTGTGGCTGGACTCACACTGATGACCCCTCACTGTGGCTCCAGCTTCCATCCAGACCATTACCAGTTTCTCTAAGCTTCACCGGGACCTCAGCCAGATGAAGACAGCAGTCATTTTTGACACAAGTGATAATTTGAGCCCTTTGAGAATGGGCTCTCCTATTAAAAATCAACTTGTCTAGCTGAGACATCAGAGGTAAGGAAAGACATAAAATCAGAGTATCAGGGATAAGTACTGTATGGAGAAATACCCATACTGACAGAAAACTGCCTTTCACCTTCCTTTACATGTGCCCTTGGTTTGCATACCTGGAATGAATCTGTATGTAATGTGGAGTTGTAAAAATAAATGTGTGACTAGTAGATATTTTTACTAAATAAGGGTGCCAGTTCAGGAAAAATATATAGACATTTGAAAATGTAAAATTTTATTCTTTTGAGTGTGCTTAAGCAAAAGTTAAAGAATAAATCCTTCCTTTAAATGAATATTTTTAGTGGTTCTCAAGATACAGAATATAAAAATAGCCAGTTTGTTTTTGTTTTCTATTTTTTAAATATTGTTATAAGTCTAAGGCACATAAAGAGCCATCTTTTCTTTCATGGTTATTTAGTCCAATAAGATAAGCTCATTTCTCTTAATAAAAGTCTGTGCATGTGAGTCAGTCCCATGGCAGTATGCAAAGATTGGGGAGACAACTGAGTCTTGCCTTAAATTTATGATCTGTGCAATGTTATCTTGATGCCCATGAGCTAAATCTGACCCTGTGAACAAATTTAATGACCTTTCTAATGTTTGCCAAGTTAGTTTTAAAACATCATATTTTTAAATGTCATAATTCCATACTTTGGTTTATTACAATATTTAGCATTAGTCTAATGGATTCTGGGATAAACACTGTGTAAGATTTGAATCTCACAGCAATTATTACCAATCAGAACATGCTCTGGAAGGTGTTCTCACCTGGGCTTGAATCTGAAGGTGAAGGAGAGCCACCCTGGTAAGCAGCTGGGAGCTTCACAAGCTGCCACTGCTCTAAGGAGGGAAGTATCAGCGTTTCCTGAGTTCTGCATGTTGGAACTTGGGGCACTGGGAGAACAGGCAGCCAGCTCGCTACCCTGATAAACATCTGTAGGCCTGCTGGTGCACGGGCTAAGAATCAGATAGAGATCCACCCCCCCCCATTAGCAAGTGGGAAATGGAGGTCTGAGTATCTCTTAGGAGGATGAATGTATACAGTGTGGCAAGTAAGGGGGATTTCCTTCTACAATCCCTTTGAAGGCAAATATTTTTATCACTGTTTTGCTCAGTTCTGATTAATGGTACTGCTCTATTCAATATTTTGTTTTTATAAGTTTGATATTTCCTTCCATTTTGCTCTACCTGACTGAAAGAACAGCTAATGTGAACTGAACGGGATCTACTATTGTGCCTGTTGCTGTTTCCCTGCAGACCTGTTGTGAGGTTCTGTGCAAATTTCACTGCACTGTTTCACAAGGGATTGTTCTACCTTGTTCTGCTGCATTTTGCTACCTTCAAAAAATTGATAACAAAGTAACAAAATACCTCCAAAAAACTCCCAACTCCACCAAAGATGATCCAAAAGGAATGGATAAGGATAAACTCAAAAACAAATCAATAGAATAATATAAGGTGATTAAAAAGAAAAAAGACAACAAAAAATGTCAGCAAGGTACTCTTCTCTAACTGAGAGACTTTTGAGGCAAGACACACACATGAAATTGGAGTATCTGGGCATAAGTATTATATGGATAACTTTCAGATCCTGAGAGAAACCGCCTGTAACCTTCTTCTAAACTTCTCTTGTTGTAGGCCCTGTGCTCTGTCTGTGAAACAAGTGCTGCCTGCTGGTCCTAGGTGCCCATGTAGGAAGCTTTTTGTCTGGGCCCACACTGATGTCCCCTCACTGTGTCTCTTGCATGATGACATATGCCTGTGTCCCTGGATCTTTGGCTGCTCATCTGTAGATGTATTGGGCCCTTGGCATTGTCTCTGGAGATGGTGATTCAGCCCTTCACAGGGTTGGCACAGTGAATGCTGATAGCCCCTTCCCTGGAGCTGGTAGACACTGTTCATCCATCTTTCACAGTAGGTGAATCCAGGGACTGCTTTGTAGAGTCTCAGGGATGCCCCCGGCTGCACAAATCCTGCCCTCCTGGACTGCACCACTTGCATGACACACCGGACACCTGCAAACACAGAAATATTTTTATTTTTATGTCATTTCTGTCTTTGAATGAATTAGCAACATTGAAACACTTGAGGTGATAATTAAAATGGTACACTAATGTATGATTCAGTGTCATTTCAACCTTCTTATCCATATACATTTTATATGTTTATCAATGATCTGTTATAGGAAAGGCAGCAAAAATATGAAATATTAATGTTTGCCATTTATCAGTAAAGTTTGATTAGAACATATTATAAAAAATTATTGACAGAAGTTTTGATCAATTGAAAAATTCATAATTATGGAAATCTCTGAATGCCTCGGTTCTTAATATTATTGATTTTATTGAATTATATTCTAATTAAAGAGTGTAGTTTTAAGATCCTTTTCTGAAACAATTACATGATTTTTAACTGTGAATAGTTGGAATTGTGACTTGCATGTTATCATACATCTGACAGGTATTATTTGTCTATTCTTTACAACCTTAGTAGTTTCAAGTTATACACATGCCATAACCAACTTATTACCTTTGATAGGCATGTACTGTGATGTATTTATAGACATCCTTACACATTTATACTGTATTTTTCTATCCTATTTTATATTATAGTACATTCAAAAATACTTGGTATTCTTTGAGAAAAGAACATAAAATGCAAAATATGCCATTTTAACAACAGAAAATAACAAATAATATATATTATACTATTTTATTATACAAGATTTCTTGTCCTTTGTGAACTTTTTTAGACAATGAATTGATTATTCTGGGTTTCAGTTGGGATTTTATGTAGTACGAGTTTTCAATTTTGTTTCTTTGCTATTTCTATTATCCCATAGCATCATTTTTTAAAAATGTAGTAATGCCAAGAAAAAATGATGAAATGGTAAAATGTATGTTCTCTTGAGGTAGATTTTTGTATTATGTCTTGCACGCCCCCTGTAGGTTCCTCAGTGTTCCTGAATGGAAATTTATGACTGACTCCACTGAGGTTTCCCTCACTATGTATCTTGCACAGTAATACATGGCAGTGTCCTCGAGTCTCAGGTGGCTCATCTGCAGATGCAGTGTGTTCTTTCCTTTGCCCCTGAGATGGTGAATCGGCCCTTCACCGAGTCTACATAGTATATGTTTTAGCTAATCGTTGTGACCCAATCCAGTCTCTTCCCAGGAAGCTGGTGAATCCAGGTCATGGCATAGCTACTGAAAGTGAAGCCCAAGGTGATGCAGAAGAATCAAAGGGACACCCTCAGGCTGCACCAAGCCTCCCCCAGACTCTACCAGCTGCCAACAGAGACATGCTGCTCAGAAAACTGTCACACATGTCCACTGAATAACCCACTCATGTCCACTGACTCCCTCAGTATTTTTTCTTATAAATAATTTATATTTTAACGCTGCAAAAAGGAGAATCCACTTTGGTGCCAGCTCCATGGTGAGATGTCTTTGCTCAATCCTAATTACTGAGTGGGAACACCTGGGTATCTAAGAGTGGGCTGCTCTGTAGAGCTGTCAGGGATTGACTAGTTTTCATCAGCACAGGGAGACCCTATTTGCATAGCCTCCTGTCATATAGTGGGCTCTTGGCATGAAATCTCACACGATGCTGTGCCCACATTGGATGTGAGTGTAATGTGGGAGTTTGGTAACAATGATTTCATTCAAGATAATTTGAAAACTCAATATGAAATAATGGGTTGCTATTTCTATCTGTTCATCTCCTTGTATTTCTCATGTTCACATAAAATACATTTTCCTATTTAATTTGTCAGTTTTGGAATCATGAAAAATTGTCAAACTGTCAGAAAGTGTCTCTTTTCCTGTAAGAGAACTGATGTGCTATATAGGTCCTCCCCACTTTCTGGTCCTAAGCTCCCCCTATGTTGTTTACAAAAACTGGTTCTTATTGAGCTTCTGATCAGAGCTCACACACCTGGTCATGATTCTGTTGTCTTTCTGCAGAGAGAACATGTGTAACTTTGCTTCATTATGCTGTTTGCTGAAAGAAAACAAAAATATGGATGCCTCCTGAATCTTTTATTTTCAACTATCATTAGCTCTCTCACTCTTTTTCTATGTTTAGATATTGATAATCTATGATGGGTATAGCACATAAACTGCTGATAAATAAAGTGTACACCAGAGAAATATTGACACTCATGGACACTTGCACAACCACACACACAGTCTCAGTAGCGAGGACACTCAGTACCCTCAGTGTGTTCTGTGGCTCCTCTGCAATCCCTCCCCCCACTGCTTCCCTTCTGCATCCCATCCCCAGGCAGCTCACTAGCACACCTGTGTTGCTTTTCTACTTCAATATTCACACAAGAGTGCACAGCCTGTATCTGTGATCATGTTTGACACATGATTATGTGTCAGCACTCACGGACATGTATGCTGATTAATTTCCATGTGAAAAGAGAGCTGGGGATACAGCTCAGTGCTAGGCTTCTTGCCTACCAACTCTGAGGACCTTTCATCAACAGTAAGGCAAAAACAAAAAGAAAATTAGCAATCAAACATAAATGAGATATAAAACATTTGATTTTAATTCTTCAATGAGTTTCTTAATGGTTATTTAAATATTCTAATCTTCTGTTGGTTACAAAGAAAGCTGCTCATATCTAGCAAATGTAGGCACAGAAAAAGTTGGTCTTTCTTTACAAGGACAAGTATAACCATAACCAAAAGCCACTGGATTAACAGCAAATTAATAAATTTTGTTAAAACATCAAAGAATGATGTCTCAAGGAAATAAAAATATGGAATCTAGGGATACCAGGCTGACATAGTAAATTCGATCCAAGATTCACTACCTGGGACTGAGGTCACCATAGGCCATGGGATCAGAAGATGAGGAGTTGGAAGCAGTTGGTGGATTACTACAGACTGTCCGTGCTGGAGCATCAGAGTGGGAGGATAACAGAGGTGCATAATAGGGGTGAGTGTGTCTACTGTGAGAATATAAAAATGCACCAAAAGAGAAATTTACACCAAATGCAGGTTTTTGTTGTATTTTTGGACATGAAAATTTCAAGAACAGGCAATGACAGACTTGGTGTCTGGCAGGAAATAGCTGGGTGCCTCGAAATGTTGTCCTCATTTGAGCCCTTACTTTTCCAGAGAGATGCACACTGTGTTTCTCCCCTGCAGGGATGCAAAACAAGAAATCAGCTCCTGTCTCAAGAACCCTGATCTCATCTAGAAGCTCAGGATGCCCAAGAAATTTCCAGGAAAAGGCATTGCTTACTCATGATATCCTCCAGGGGGCGCATGGGCTCCAATTGGAAGCACTGAGGGACCAATGCTTCCAAATCACACTCTTTCTGTTTTATCTCTTACTAAAGACTTTTTACTCCCTCACAGTGGCCCCAGAGTTTGAAACTTCTCCTGTATGAATTGAAAAGTCTGAGATCAATAGCATCTGAATGGACTATGCATCATATTTGGATGACATTGCATGCTTGGATGCCTCTCTGTGCCACAGTTCACCCCACCCTTGTGCTGGTGTTGCCTCTGTGGGGTCTCTGCAGTGTCCCCCCTCATGAAGTGGTTCCTGCCTGTGCCTTCAATGCCATGGCTTGGTTTGAAAACCAAATGGAGGCATCCATGCACCAAACTTCTTAGAATTTATGTCCCTGTACAAGAAGTGTGCCATGGACCCTTCACACAGACATGCTCTGTGTAAACTGCCATGTCAGTCCCTGGGGCCCATATTTCTCTTGGAAACACAGGTGCCACACAGGAGGGTAGCAAACAAAGTGGCCCCAAAATATTTGAGTTGACACTTCAGAAAACCCTGAAAAATTGAGAATGGAGATCATAGGTTGACCACCAATGACCCTGTCAGTCTCTCAAATCCCTGCACTCTGGTGCTGTGGTGGAAGTGACAGGCTCTAAATGCCACTGGGTTCAGTTTTCTGTTTTCCTGTGGATAAGCATCTGGCTTCTCTCATTCTATGCTGCTCTCCCTGTCACAGGATGTTTAACCGGCCTCAAGTGTTCACATTAGTAAATCTTCTGTCATTTATACTTTGGACAGTCCATTAAATTTCCTAATTGCAAGTTTTCCTTCCTTTGAGTTCTTATAACACCCTGTCCTGTTGCTCCTTTCAATCACTGTATCATTAGAAATGAATTCTATTGTGCTATTTCTATGAACCAGGTCAGGTATGCTGTATTATGTTTATAAATCTATGCATGGTGTCCGCATCAGTGAGTTACTGAGATTTTACAATAAGGTTTAAAGTGTGAATTAGGTTTTTGCATTGTTTGTTTTCTCCAGATATGCATTAGATGTTATAGCTTTTGGTTTATCTTTTTAAATGACATTCTGCTTGAATTTTACCCACAAACAGTAAGATCAAAGTTTACGTGTAAAATTGAGGGAAATTGTGCATTTTAAATCATATCTGATTGTACTGTAACAGTGCTTAATCTGAGTGATCATGATAAGGAAATTTATAACTATTTCTAATTATTCTTTGCATAATTCATGCCCTCATTCTTCCTGGAAGCTGTAGGTATATTTTTAGGGTGCAATTACTATGAAAAATATAGATGTTATATGTCACCAGAGCCTCACAGGAGAAGAAGTTTGTATTCATTGGGACATTTCAATGCATACTTGTAGGGAGCAGCATGATAGCTTCATGGCTGCTGCTCCATCTCTCCCTCCTGTGGGCATCCAGTGCATCGGCCTACATTTCCCAGGATCCTTTTGCCCCACCCAGGAAATGACAGTGACCCATCCGTAACTTCCTGCCCCCGCTTCTTTATAAGCCAGGAGCATTGTTCAATAAAACGAGGTTTGATTGGGAAACTTCAACTTGCCTCCGTCTCTCTCTCTTCACCCTGCCCCCGCCCCGTTTTCCTTCCTCTAGGGGAAAACCCACGCATTTGTCCTCAGGCCGGATCAAGTGGCGCCCAGCGTGGAGCCCCAATACGAGGAGGTCAACGAGGATCATTCACAGAGGAAAAGCCATGGCCACGGTACCTGGGGGGACTCCGTCCCTGTGATCTGTACAGACGACTGCCTGACGTCTCGTCTGAATCATGGTAAGTGAACGTAATTGGCATGGGTCAAGCGTTAAGTGAACACGAATTGTTCGTTGCCGGCCTTAGTAAGGCCCTCAAAGCGAGAGGGATAAAGGTTAAAACTAAAGATTTATTGCAGTATTTTCAATTTATACATAAGGTGTGCCCCTGGTTCCCTCTGGAGGGCTCCATTGATACTAAATGATGGGAAAGAGTAGGTGATGCTCTTAAAGATTATTATAAAACTTTTGGTCCTGAGAAGGTACCAGTAATTTCTTTTTCATATTAGACTCTAATTTCTGAATTACTGACTCAACGTCATACAGACCCCAAAATTGATGAGACACTAACTCAGGGTGAGGCTGCATTATGCTCCTCCTGCAATCCTTCCCCAAAGCCACCATCGGACACATCCAGTGTGCCCAGTCACCCTAGTTCTGTGAACCTTGATATCCCAGAGCCACTACAAGATGGCGATTTACTGCCACCTTCTCTTTCTGGAGGACACGAGGACTCCAAAAATGGCGCTGCTCTGCCTGATATTCAAAATGGCGCTGCCCTGCCTGCTACTCAAAATGGCACCGCCATGCGCCCTCCTCCATATCAGCCTATGTATCCTGACCTTTCCGATTCCCAGGAGGTTGATTCATCACAATTAGTGGAAGAGGCCGCTCAATATCACGATCCACCTTTTGCAGCCCCCGTACTACCTAATAAACTCTCATCCACCTCCCAAGAACCGCCTAACCCATCCTCTGCCTTTTCAAATTTAAAAGCCAAAATTCAAGACTTACAACTACAACTTAAACAAAAAAAACAACAGCTCATCTTACAACTCCAATCCTTAGACATAGACCCCCCAAGCTCCATGCCTAAAATGGTGCCTATGCCCGGCCCACTACAGGGCACCCCCGCCATGTTGTTTCCGGTAACGGAAACAACCCTGCCCCCACAAAATGGCGCCCCACATAATGGCGAGGCACAAAATGGCGCCGTGCCACCTGCCACACAGGTTATCAGGGCCCATGCACCTTTCACAATAGCTGCTCTAAAAGAATTAAAAACAGCAGTTACCCAATATGGTCCCATAGCTACCTTCACCCTTGCTGTCCTAGATTCCATGACACAGGGTTGGATTATACCAAATAAATGAAAAGATTTAGCTAAAGCCTCTCTATCTGGAGGCCACTATTTACTTTGGAAATCTGAATTCAAGGACCAATGTGAACTTATAGCAAGAGACAATGCCAATAGACAACAAAATCCTTGGACCTTCCCCATGTTAGCGGGAACTGGAGACTTTAATTCTAAAGAAGCCCAAATGCAATATGACCCTGGCCTCTTCGCAC